>QNGE01000879.1:177477-213713 GCA_008508345.1 Paragonimus westermani
TCAATCAGTTGCATTTTACTGCTTCCGCTTTGGTCACCTGACTGACTGTTTCAAATAGTTCTAGATTGATTTCGTCTAGCTGCTTGCCCCTTAACTATATAAAGTGTATGTTAATTTCGCAAAAGTAACCGATGAGATGCGAACGAAATGTCATTGCGCAAGACATCTTACATGCTACTATTGGCTTTTTTCAAGTTTATCCATGGGAACCATTTTTTTGAACTTTCGAAGTAAAAAGAGCTGTTGATGTTCGCCGTGCCACGCTGAATATAACTCGTCCATGGCGCACACTGCTTATTTGGTCACCCAGCTTCGGAAAATTCCAAATACCAAACAGGTTGTTCACTATTATACCATACCGCATGGCAGTCTAAGGTCTTCTCAACTGCCCATACCCTCGAATTTGATATGATTGGGGCGCGCAACTATCACAGAATTCCTAGTAGTGGATAGCCTAACGGTTGTTGGAACTTAGCAACTTGTGGTACCCAATAAAGAATGTTTCAAATGTTCGGGTATTTCACATCGACAGGCAACTAGGAACTAAGCAGATTGATCTTAACATTCTGTTTGCCCGCTATTTGGGTAACCACAACCGGATTATTGCGATAGAGCTGACCGGCCTACGAACTTCAAAAACGTGAAAATGAAGCCTGATTTCTTAGTCACTTATGACGATCAGGTCCGACTGGCGAAAAGTGTACCTTTTCTGTAACAACCGCCAGGGTGTTAACAACATTCGCTGTGCAAATTGTGCGTAACGCGATTACCTACTGAATCAAAGATATGTACTGCTGACGAGCTCTAACAGGAGGTAAAGGGATTGTGGAGTCACGGTTGATTGAGTGGTTTTCAAAGCACAGTAAGTTAATTATTCTAGTATCAAGTAGAGGGCTTTTTTATAAGATATTGCACTCGACAACCTTGAGAACCAAGTGATATCTTTGTCAGGACAAAAAATTCCAGTTCACACAATCACTGTTGTTTTAGCTGTTTTTTACAACTCTCACTGTGTTTGCATTGTTGACCGAGACAGCTCAGATGGTAGATAACCGTCAACTCAGCATTTTCTGTTAACGTGACTCACTTTTATTAAATCGAAAGCTGCAAATTGCACCTATATGGCCACAATGACAGGATAATCCACTGCTTTTGATTAACCACCATACAAGGCGTTCAAACGCGTGACCGCGGCAAAAAGCTGATCGAATCAAATTTCTCCAGTCGGCTTTCATCAGTTCACTCCGGTCGCACGGTCTGTTTGGACAAAAGACACCCCTTGTCCTTGCACTCAGTCATGAAATCCTATCTTTATCGTACGTTCACACTCACACAGAACATGCCTATCATGTTGTACTTTTGTGACGAAATAGATGTGAGATACCAAGTGTTTCAAATGAAGTGATGGCATCTACACGGCAATAGCCCGGAGGCTTCTTCTATTCCAAGCCAGTAAATACACACATTTATTGGGTCGCAACCCATCTGATCACAACAATTAAATTGGAATACAGTGCTCCTCTCACAAAGAAAAGAATCGGAAAAGCACACACACACAGTGAACCACAGAATCACAAAATCATTCACGAACAAATTACGTATATGATGCGTTCGTCTCAACAGGGTTGTACTGATTAGGTTCAACCCACAACAAGGCAAACAAGAATTCCGAGTCAACTGCCTGAGTATTTTGACCAAGCCCTTTGTTGCGTTGGTTTGCACATTAATTCGCCACAAATCTTTAAGGTATAACATCACGGGCCGGTCAGATGAAAAAACGGAATCGGCGAGTGTGAGTTTGGTCTTCAACGATTTACCTACTCTGTGTTACGGTGCCTGTGATGATACGATTTATGAGTACGAACGAAGCAGACACAAAACTGTTCGCTGTGATCAAACTGGACTGAGAAGCTCCTTTTTTGTGAGTACCCGTCAAAAACTGTGATCATGAGAGCATTATTTAATTACCTTACAAACACACAACACTTACAAAGCGTTTAGGAGTAATATGAAAAAAGATCGTTCGATACTATCTATTTAAAATATCGTTTGACACACGTATACGGAACTCATTAAATATTAACTTTTTGTTTAACGCAGCATTAAAAAGAAGTCGAAGGTATACCTATCTTTTTCTATATCTTTGAGACAGTTAAAGAGAGCAGTTAATTTTGAACAAACATTCACCAGCCCAAAGTACAACTGAAATGGTAGTCATTGACAGCGCTCTAAGGCCACCACATTGACAATCCAACCAAGAACAAACTGCTCGTGCGAAATCGCATGGTACTCAACAGTAAACGCGTGAATGCGGTAAAATTTACCTCTACAGAACAGACAGACGCTAGATCTATAAGACAATGAAGGTATCACGATGTTTTCTGAACGTGACTATCCCGCTTAGTTTACTCGTCAAGGGTTCACGCAAATTTCTGGTTACGTTAGCTTTCAGACGGTTAGCAATCACAGGTCATTAGATTAATTCCGACTGGATAGTCAGGAACACGTTGTGTTTCAATGATTCGAGCTTCTTGGTCCCTCTTTCCAGTTCGTTTAACGGTAGGCTAGTTGAAACACCCTGACCTTGGGTACCACCTGGGCAGGTCAGAAGTTCAGTGGACCGACTACATGGGTAACGGACTCGTGGTTAAAATAGGGTATTGTGGGACTTTTTGTGAGGTAATAGTGGACTTCTGTTCAGTGAACATAATGACTGGTAGACTACTTCAACCAGTTTATATTTCAGATTGAGGGACTCACTCTCCATACGGATGTTTGAAAAATCTACTTATCCCATCAGTGTCACGGAATGTGTTGGATTAGGGTTTAGACGGAAAGGCACTCACATCACCCACTGATCTTTTCAGTACAGTTATATCATGAAATGACTGATCTTTGAACTGTGTGCTGAAGGCACATAATATGCACCTTTGTTTTAACTCCCTTGTTTGTCATATCACTTGGGACCATTTCACGAACGCACTCCTAGCTGTGACCACTGACGTCTGTGCAGACGCGTGAAAAATTGCAGCTTTTCCAAACTGAGTGGAGTGCAAGAAAACCTAAATACATTACAAGTGATCCAAAAGCTTATGATTTGAAACCTCGGTACCGTATCCACTGCCAACAGAATAATAGCCGGGCTACATCCATCCATTCAACACCATGTAAGCCTCAATGGTGTACATTTTTTCCAGATTCTGAAGCACGTTTGCATCAAAAGAACTAATCATAGAAAGAGCCACAGCAAGTTTGACCAACTAGTCTGAGTCATGATGGACCAAGTTGTAGGTCTCAGAGTAGGTGTTGTATTGCATAGGCATACATGGATGAAATTACAAGAAAGTCTTGAGGTATATCATTCCCAAACTACTGCATTTTAGGAAATCTGTAAGTTAAAGCCTGGAAATCGCGCAACTGTTATATTTTTAAGGCGGTACATTGGGCAGGCCGGTGTGCATTCCGTTAAACAATGTGAAGCAAATTTGTAACCGAAACAGTTCTGTGAGGAAGTGAAAAGTTATGTAGAATGCACTACTGCCAAATGTTCATCATCAAAGAATGTCAGTGGTCCCGGCTTAACTATGGCACCTAAATAAGACCAGAGAATATTTAGCACCAGATGATCAGGTATTTCTTACCAACCCACTCAAAAGAAACCATTTGGCCCATACCACACGTCGCAGAATACGACCTACATTGAAATACATGTGTCTACCGTTAAATTACGCAGGTTCCCATAAGCAGGTCAGGTACGTTCTAAAACCAATATACACAGTGTTACCGTCTCTTCATCTTTCTGACACAATTACCGTTATCATTACGTAAACATAAACAGAACCAGCAAAGACGTAGATCAACCAAAATGGTTCAGCATATTACTAACTCAATCGGACGTATTACCACAACACTTTGGGTAGTGTGGGGTTTACTCTTTCTGTTCGTAAACCTGCTACAACTAACCAGATGGCTTTTAATTTGTGGGTGTTGTGACAAAACAACCTGTTAACATCCGCCAACGGTTTGGTAATGCGGTTTGGCGAATGTCAGTTCTCTTCAAAAATCACGTTTCCTCCTCAGTAGCCCAGTGTACAGTTGAAATGTAACTGGGTCAAATTCGTGTGGGCACTTATGCAAAACATCCCATTCAATAAATTTGTCTACGCCTCGTTTGAGCAAAAAAGTACGTTGTGAATCACATGACAGCACACGCCCAACGCGCACTGAAAACTGGCCAAGCAGGCAACACATAAACGAACACGAGAGTGCACGTTTATTTTGTGGCCCAAGCATTTGTACAGTATTACAGAACTCAACGGGTTGACATGAAAACTTGTTCTACGGTACAGCAAGCATGTAACTAGTGCCGACGTCAGTAGACCACATCTTATTCCTGAAGGTGCAATTATTACCGAAAAGCTAACGAATTTTCACGGAAACTGTTTGACATAGAACGACAATAATAAGTATATCATTAGTAAATGATATAAACGTCCGGCGGTTTCAATGACTAATCAAATCATGGGAAGTAAATACTATGTTATATCGCGTTCTCACCAGAATACAGTAATTTCATTAGCACTCGTTCGAATAAGTCTGTAAATTTCACTAGTTTTAATATACTAACAAATATATTACAACAACAGGTTTCCAATTTGTTTAAACAAAACTGAACTTGTCGCGTAAGTATCTTTGTGCAGCGCACACGTCTACAGGAAATTCGGATAACACGGTAATCCGTGTTCCTTGATAAGACACCTAGCAAGTCAGGTTTTGGAAGGTTGGTCGGTTTTCATAATAATTGCAAATGGTTTTAGGTGAGACACTGTGCTGCCATACACCATTAAAATTCAGTGGCATAGTGGACAATGAAATTGTCTCACAAGTCTGACAGCCGGATTTTCATTAAAAGTCAGGTTAAGAATATCCCTCACTGACAGCGTGAAATCAAGTTTTGTTCTTCTCGTGACCGGGTAAGTCGAAAACAACCTTGTATTTCACACACCACACTGAACCATTCGACATATAATTCAGCTGTGAGATTGGTATAAGAACTGCAGCTTCTTAAGGTGGGCTGTCATCTGAAACAAAGGGACACTGACTGTGAATCGAACGAGTAATATGTTGGCGCTATTCAGTTTCCGTTTTTCGAGCTCTGGTAGCTTTTTTGAATCAGATGGTCCCGGTGGGTAAACTACCCGGATTTAGCTATTCATCGGAAATACGCTAGAATTCTGAGGGATGTTTATAAATAGATAAATGTTTTAAGTACATATAGTGCGCCATTTAGGTGGCTGCTTTACTGTATGTGGACACGTTACGTTTCTAAAACGGAAACGTTCCCTCAGTGGCTTATCACACAGTTGCACTGGTTTACAGTGACATGCCGAACTGGGCGATTTCTCCATTACACCAAACCTATGAAAGAAACACGTGAAACTGTTTCCCAGCAAATCCCGACTAACCCCCTTTTGAATTAGCGCAAAGGTGGGATTATTTTAGAATAAAATTGCAAGCAGTAGCTAGTGATGCAACATAGTTCGCCTGTTAAACATACAGGTGTAACTGCTTCCCTGTTTCGTTTTGCTTTACCTTTAGTTGTTAATCGTTGTGGAGTTGTCCCGTCGTGTTTGTCGAATGCTGTTTGTCAGGGATGCACCTGAGACACTTGGTATGATTGTTTTCCCTAGACCTCCTCAGTTGAATGAATGTAACCTTGTATGAGTAAGACACGATGGGGAACACCTTCAAGATTCTGATATAATTTATCTCCATCCTAAACCGCATCCTGGCTTTCATTTTCGGGAGCCATGTTGTCACGCAAAATGCCACAAATGGTCTACCTGGATGTTTATACTTAAGTAAAAGCTACATTCAAGTCGAGTGATTGCTTTGTTGCGTGCTGTGTAGGTCCAAGTGAAGAGTGAGTGTACCACAAAGATGATCACTGCGAAGTTCCCTGAGACCGAATTCAACAAAATGCTCCTATGTAACCTCTTCACTCGATACAGTGTACCATTAATGCATTTAATGGGGATTAGTATGCTCTACGGTCAGCTATGGCGATGTGAAACTTCTCTTAATTGAAGTTGGTCAGTTGACATCAGTAAACCTACTTCCAAAGCCCAAATTCTTGCTGCTTGTGTGCATCGTTTGAAATATGAACACACAGCTGTATTTAACTAAGTAGTCTGTTCAGTGCTCCTTTCCCCCCCCCACTTTAATTTTTCCACGACTGTGCTGCTTAAAAGCCGTAACACTATTGAAATCTTTGTCACATTGTCTTCAACTAAAAAATTGCTATCCAATTTACTGACCTATTCCGCAATCTTTCAGCAAGCAGCTTTACAGTTCGTAACGAATCTCACCTTGTCGTACAAGCTGGACATTCCTGCTGGTTATATGTCACATTTTGGCGAACTTTCATTCACCAATTAAATGGAAGTCACCAAAGATGGCATCGGTTCGCCATCCGTAGCTGGAGTGCTATCATTGTATTAATACGGTAGTTGATCAGAAGAAGTTTAGTTGCCTGTTACAGAACATTCTATCATCTAACAAATTCCTGAATACATTCCTACTTACTGGTGAACAGGTGCCTCGTCCTTAGTATATTAGTTGAGTATGTATTGGTGAAAAATATCCTGTCGAGTACAATGAAGTTGTTCGTCTTGAGCCGAATTGATATGATTTGATCTAGCAAGCAGTAGCTTAATTTCTACTTAAATGTCGGCAGTCAATGCCATGCACGATATACCCAGTACACTGTTTGAAAGCTGATAGCCGAATTGTGTCAGGTAGCTATGCCACACTGCTTAAATGCAACCATTTCGACGCGCGAACTATCAGACCAAGATATGCAATGAAGACTGATGAACATCTTGTTGTTCCAGATTTGTGTATACAAAAATGACGTTATCCGTTAAAGCACACCCTCCTCTTTCTGTTCAGCCAGTAGCGAACATCTTTGGACGCTAACTAGAGAGGGTCAGTTTTTGAGTTTTGTAGATCAAAACACAAAGACTACTTGAATAGCTGAGTAATACGTCACCTCTAAGGAAATTCTGCATTTATGCATACGATCATCTGTTTGCTATCAGACAACGTGGTTAATTGTTTTCAGTTGCACTGATGTGTATGTTTGGTATATATATATGGTAGGTCTGAGTATGTTGAATTTTTATGTAAATTTCGTCACCATTAATTCTTCTTGTGAAAGGAAAGCTTAAGGTGGGTTGTATAAGCTTGCCTTGCGCTTAAAGAGTTTTGAAAATTTGCATAAATATTTCCGGGGGAGCAGTTTGATCTCATCTATTTTTAAGTTCAAATTCGGTCAGTTGAGAGGTACAATGGAGTATCGACTGTTTACAAATGAATAAACTGATTGTGTAGAGTATGAATCATATGTTGTATAAGTGTAAGTCCAGATCGCCGTTATCTGCGATGCTTTTGTCTATGGTCAAATAAGTGCGTTACCTCTGGTGCTGTTCTGGTTAACGCATCATCCAAGATGAAAACGACGGTCAAAGGAACGGAATGAAAACAGCCGATTCTCTCAAGTGAAGAATGTGATTCGCTGGGCTGAGATGAGTATGGTTATATGTGTACGACACGACACTGTTTAATACATCACTCCTCTGGTAAACAATAAGTGTAGGGTAAAATATACATCGAACATACTAAGTCCGAAACAATGAGGCGCTTTCAGTGTTACCAATATTAGCGGATCAAAAACGTAGCACATTTTAGCAGTATTACTGTAAAAGTTTTCATCTTTACAAATGTTTGATCCACCCATGTACAGACAATTTTTCTACCCAGGTAATTCAATTTCATCGGTTGTCTTCAGAGATAAATGATAAAGCGCTAAACGTACACATACTCCTGACGTCAGTTGGATCAGTTTAAGGAATCACTGCAGCTGAACTAATTGTCAATGACAGTAAGGCCAAGACTTCAAGGACTGTCACAATACTATTAATTCCACTGTCAAAACAGCGCTTTCATCAACCTGTTTTTATGTGTATAGCATTATATGAATTACTCTGACTCCCCTACAAGATAAGTCACCAGTCCGTTAAACATAAACTGCGACGAGGCGATAATGATGCTTGCCTTTTAGTTGTTATCACAGGATGCGAGGTTTACACTAGAAACTATGAGTTTTTGGGTAATCTGATAGGATTTTAATAGCTTAATACTGACTGACGTTTGCATGCAGAAGTGTTTAACAAAAAGAATAGAATTACACCTACAATCGTTCAAGCCCACCAGAGATACCTTGTTGACATTCTGACGATAGTCAATAGTATATGCATATTATACAAATATATATAGGTATATTGCAGAGCATCAACCACTCTGGTTTCTCCCTGCTTTCAACCAACACACATGCGGTGTTTGACTTTGGACAAAAGGAATAAGAAAGATGCGACCTCGGTTCGATTGCAGTAGAATTTCTTCGTCCAAACTTTTCCTAACTAGCCGGAACTATTGAGGGAGGAAACAGATGCTCAAAATTTACGATATCTTCAATAAATAGTCAGAAGGGAAAGTGAACAGGTGATAAGACACGAAATTCACACTGAAGAAAAACGGGTTGGTTTATTTTATATTAGTGCGAATGATCGGCTACAGCAAGAAATGTTTACAATGTCCCGCTACGGCCCTGCAATCTCCCACCACAGTTTGCGGAGAGAAATATTCCTCTCCTGTTGTATTCAGCATCACCTATAGTCACGGGAAAACAGTTTGCTAGAATATATGTACATATTGGGAATTATCTAGCGATGGGTATATTTTAATCAACCGAGTGATTTGGTTATTGTTGGTGGATTTTATTCCACGATCATAAATTCGCCGGTTTGGGGATGAAATTCCAAGCTTCCCACGGATCGATCGGTAGGACTGACAACGGTTAGCATGACCAAAATGATTGAATAGAATATCAAATTACACACACGGTCTAAAAATAGCCCCCTTGTAACCGTGAGTCTACTTAGGTTGAATTCACTTGTTCACATCTTGACTGTGACCAGCCGAATGCTGGCTTATATCCAGATCAAAAAGATCATCATCACCAAACAACTGAGTGGCGATAACCCAGTAAACTGAATTCACAAGTCAATTTGTTCGGAAAATCAAAAACCCACATTGGTTTTTCATCTTTCACAGTTATCTGTTTAAAAAAAAGGTGCGACTGACCAAACGCAGGCGAGATGAACGTTGGGGCCTACTTACAATGATTCATAGCAACAGTGGAGTCGGGGGACGTCTGAATAGGTCGTAAACCATAGGAAATGGATGGCACACAGTGAGTGCCATCTAAACTGAGAAACAGTGAGCCAAGGTTAGAAGAACGGGAAGTGTGACAACACGTGAGAAGGCTTCGATAACCAGTATCGTACACATCGTCAGGGAAGGGTTTGACTTGGAATTATCCAAAAGCGATAAATCATGATCGTGCAAACATCTCCGAACTATTTGTCCACCGAAACGTTTTACAAATACAGTAATTTCAGAGGCATCGCAAACATTTACGGGTACATTGGAAAGAACACACCCGTTGGCACGGAGTTGATATCTTCATATGGAAGTGAATTTACTCCGGATCTATCACCACCGGCTTATTCTGTGAAAAGAGACCGATAGGTGAGCCAGTCGTGAATTGGTGTATATATGAAAGAGTTCGTTTCTCGCAGGAGGACTCAACTGGTGGTGAGAAGAACGCGAGAGCCACATTCATAAAGTCGCATACTTTCTAATCAGCCAATATCGATTTTAAATCCTTACAAAGGCTACGAAGACAATTAAATCAAACGTGTAGCCCAGAGAACGGAGCGGTACTCAAAGAGCCATTCAAACGATTCACTGACCCCGCTATTTGTGAGTTAGGAACTTTGCACAGCAACGAATGTGATGGACAGTAGATTGGGCGAATAAGTACTCAAAACCAGAGTTATGTCACAAAAGTTTTAGCTGCTTCGAGCCACAGTGATGACGTAAAAAAACCTGTACTAAAATCTTCAAACGAAATGGCAGTCGTACATATTTGTATCATCATGAAAGAACCTCGGTTTGTACGTGGACTTTGAACCTTGATTTGATCGTGTGTGACGATTTTGACTGTTCGTTTTCACAGCAAATTAATTTCTTATACAGTGTTCAACAATAAAACTTGCCGCTCATCACCATCTAGTGAAAAACGGATTTAACCGCAAAAATTGTTCAGCGTTTTGATTAAAAAGCTGATTGTTACACAGCTGGGGGCCAAATTCTGTAAGACTGCACAGTCGATTGCTGGACTGTTCTCACAGTCTGAACATTGGATGAGTTCAAAAACTGTGATCAAACTTAGCGTCGGTAATGTATTACACAAACCCATCTAATGCGTGCTAATTACTTATGGTCAGCCTTAAATGTATATTAATAAGCTTGTGAGCAAGAAGTTTAAATAGCTGTAGTTTTAATAACCATGTGAAAATCAAAACCCACACATGTGTACTTGTAGTACAATCTTAATTTTCAAGTTGAACATCATCCACATTTGGTCGCGGCCTTCGCATTCAGATAGAATTTCCAGTCAGCCTCTTTCGGAAAGAAGCACTAGACTCGACTTTCGCTCTCATTAGAGCTCGTCAGTAGTGCATATCCTTNCCTAATGTGAGGTCAATGGCGCAGTGGTTAACACGGTTGCCTCATGATTGGAATGTCCGGAGTTCAAATCCCGGCCGTGACATTTGCTGAAGAACGAGTTTTGACCGGTTCAGTGGAAACCTGTAGATGTCCGAAAACGATCGATTTATGTTGACATGATGATCGCTGTACTTCAGGTGACCTACAATTGCACTCGTGATTAATTTCTTTTCGCCTGTCCCGATCCACATTGGGGGATTCACTCTGATTCTTGTAGGCAAATGTCGAGTCGTATGAATCACGTATCTCGCTGAACAATCGCGAATGAACAAGTAAATCCCTACTGATGAGTTTTGGGCCGGCACTTAATCCTTCAAATGTAGTGACCAGTTACTTCAACAGAGTTCAAACCCTGGGTCTAACTTCAACTCGCTGGGTGGACTCATGTTGGCTCGTCGAGATGTACCCGATACCTCAGCAGCGCTCTCTTCTTACCCGGCACCACTTGTCTCTATACCACCATGTGGCTTAAACAACTTGGCTCTCTCTCCAAGCATTACATCAGTAATTAATACCACACACAATGCAGCCAGCAAACTGACGTTTTGTCCTCCTCCGCCAGATCAACCTTTACCACCATTTCAGCCACTCTCCGTATCGCCAGATTCAAGTCAACCACATCTACATCGGGCTTTCATTGATTGTGTATCTGTCAGCGCACTACTGACGAGAACATCTCCAATGACGCATTACATGACTACCCCGTCACTGGCAGCGCATTTTTCCTCCGCATTCTCACCGGAATCGAGTTTAATTCTTCCGGTTGGCCCGGACGGTTCAATGCCCGAGTACGCCAGCGCTTCTCTATTCAGTCCGAACAGCACCATTCCGCCTAGCCCCGGTGAACCGGTGAGTGAAATAATCGGTCTGGCAGACTGCAACTTCCTTTTAAGCGAATTAGAAAATCGACGAGTCAGTGATTTAGCCAACTTATGTCCTTTGTATGGTGATCGCATGAAAATGGGCTTTTTATTAACCCCCATATCTTAAGTGATGCCTGAACGCCCCTCATGTTTGATCAAAAAGCTGGCCGGGTAACCATTCTCTTCTATCGGGTGAGTTACAAACTGTAGCTCGTGTTCCAAAGCATATTTTCCTGGCTTTATTTATCAAAAATGTGACCAGGCTTCGCTGGTATTCTAAGTTAGTAAAACTATGAAAGTAATTGTACTGGCCTCACCAAGTGGTCTTATGATAAGCGTAGCGTTCCAAACTTCCATCAGCCACATCTACTCAGAGAGGCGTCCGGGAAATGTAAAGACTCATCTGAAGCCAGTTCTGAAGTGAAATTTACCAGTGGATGTGCGCGGTTGTAACCCCCTAAAATATCAGTTATGTTAACAGGTGAATCTGATAGTGAAATTATTATCAACATAACATCCGTAAAAACTCTGATTTATAAGAGTATCGAACGTCGTTCGTTTCAATTTGCCCATAAACGGGCTTCTACTGGTGAATAGGTAGCCGTGGACAATGGGCAGCAGTACTTCCAAAGATAGGTGGATCCACAGTGGACAAACGGGTCTCCTAAAAAATGCCACACACACCTTTTGACGGCACTACTACATAACGTATGTTATCTTAATACAAAGAGGTTTCGTACGCCACAACCGGAACAAATGGACTACTGCACAACATGTCGTCTATCTGGCATGTCGTATGTATGGCGTACTGACAACTCCAGTCTCCGACAACCATAGTCAACCCCCGAGCAAGGCTAACGAATTACCTTGGTGGTCACTGGCTTCAGCTGGTACGCAGTGTATGCTGAGTACGTTGGACGGCTGAACTCTATTCGAAGAACATGTGAACCAAGTTGGTCACCGACCTTCGGCAACAGCACAGCGTTGGTTTTGAACTCTCTGAATGGACGGATTTATTACGTCGGATCCGCCTTTGTTGGCAAACCCGTGAACTTCTGCGCATTTTCTTTCGCAACCTACTGTATCCTGGTACTTTGAAAATCTCAGACGGATCGGCTCTACCCGAAAAGCCTATGAACCAAACCACTGCGAACTCCGTGCTTCGCAACACTGCTTTGTGGGTCAGGCCTGTTTTGAACCATAGGTTCCCAATGGGATCCCTCAAGCTAACTCCCTCATTCGCCATGGGCTGCCGAGAAACACTTGACAATTATGAACTCGAACGTAGATTGATTATAAATTTTTTCGCGTCTTTCTCCCACAGCTATTTGACCGAAGGGTCGGCGACATGCTTCGCATCCATGTCCGATTCCACTACACCATGTCAGTTTGTCCCGTTTCCCATGGAATGTGAAATAACTTCAATTTATGACTCCCTCATCCAGTTTACAGACACTCATCAAAGGCTTTTTCATTTGCCACTCACAATGGAAGACAACCGGAGTGATAGTAATGAACATCATAATGGTATATTTGCCGGACATACACAAGCCTCCACTCTCTTCCTTAACAACATTTAGGATGGTCCCTTTTAACGTTCAAACATTTGTGCAAATAGGCAAGCAGACAGATTTTGCACGTGTTTTGGAGACGCTCACCATCGATAATTCTTGTCTTGATGAAACTTGGCTTCACGATTCTAGTTCAGTGCTACATCTCTAATCTCAGTCAGTCGCTTCGTAATGCGAGTACAGTGTGTGATTGTCGGGAGATTCCGAAGCTCAAGGCGGTGCTAGAATTACCTTAAGCGCGTACACAGAGGATCACTGCTTGTCTAGACACATGTCAGTAGATCTCTTTATTCTTTCAGATTCGACCTGTACTGTTACAACATCGAGAAGCGTCTGTGACAGACATTGCTTGTTCGTTTTTGACGTATATGTCCCCAAAGTATCTAATCCAGAGGCAGTCAAATGTGATTTCTGTTACCAAAACACCAACCTTCCACACAATTCGCGGTGTACAGACACTTTAGTGCGGGCTGGAGACTCTTCGAGAAGACAGTGGTGAACGCCTGTTGTAGCTCTATGAATATGGCGGTCTGCTTCCAATGAGTACTAACTTTTGACGTTCTAGACATTATTGCGACACCTGGTGACTGCCATTGCCTAGTCAATTATGGACACGGATTGGCCACATGGCCCCTAACTATCTGTCGCGAGGGTGTTTTCGAGATTGCAAGTCATTCTGGAACACCTCCGTGGATTACGATCATGCAATATCATGTATTAATTTCGCATTGCGTTCTGATAGGAGACCACTTTGCCATCAACCAAAAATCCGTCATGAATCATCGGGGTTACTGGCGCCTCACACTTACCAGTGTACGCCTGCCTCCAGTATAAATCCCTACTCATCAGATGACAACGGTGTACGTTGGGCACACATAGGACGTGCGGTGCATAACTGCGATACTGTCTCATGTGGTATTACTACTCGTTCAGCTGCCAACCGACAGGTGTCTATGCGATCACCGGAACTTATCGACGCTCCTCGGAATATTCTACCCAGCAGTGGCCCTCAAGGCTGCTCATTTGAAGCTCAGTAAATAACTACGAGAGGTTTGCGGTGCCTGCTGTACACAACGTGTTTTCGAGATGAAACGAGCCGCTGCTACCGCAAACTTCCAAGTGTTATTCCATCTCATCCTAACAACTGACATCAAAAAGTTGGGTTTGAGTGAAATAATCTGCGAAGGCAGTAGTGATCCTATTCATAACCTGCAGCAACATTTAGGATGCCGTGCTGAGCACTCCCAACAGCAATTCAACTGGTCACCCGCACCACTGACTCAGCCTTGGGGTTATGCCTGTACTGAATAGTCCGTCGATTTTTCGCCGCCTCGTCGGAAATAGAATTCTTTCTCTACACCAAGTTTCTGAAAAGTCACACGACACGCCTCCCAGACGAACTCTGTCCTGCCCAATTTGTAGACGGGGTGCAGCCTTAGTGAGAAAGCTGACGGCTCCATGCCAGAAACTGTGGAACAGTGAAGCTGTTATAATTGACTGGGGTTTGGTTAACTTCGTATTCATTTTCAAAAAAGGCCCACACACCTCGCGTGCAAATTGCAGGGGGATTAGCCTGATTTTTGCTGTGTCAAAGTTACCTGCAGTGGTTGTATTTTCCAAACTAAGCGAAACGCTGGAAGAACACATCCACAAACAGCAAGCTGGGTTTTGCCCCGGCCGCAACTGCACCGATCACATGTTCACACTTCGTTATATGCTTGAAATCCGTCTATTATATAGAAGGCCAGCGGTTGTCTTCTTGAACATCAAAGTGACCTTCGATTAGGTTGACAGAGCTGCAATCTGGGACTGTCTGTTGAGGAAGGTAATGCATTAGAAGTATGTGAACATTCTGAGAGCAATCAACTGTCAGGCCTAAGATAGGGTTAGGGTTCATGGTAGTGTGCTGCCGACCTTTAAATTCAAAAATGGATTGCTACAAGGCTGTCCAGTTTCCATACAACTTCGTAGTAGACGGGACCTTAGAGTGTGCCCTGAGAGACTGTGAATATGATGTAGATTTACTCCCAGGCACACAATCTCAAGAGGGAACATGCGAACATCTCCCTCATCTGCGACGACTCAAGGGGATCCCAGAACATCTTGGGCAGACTAAAGGTTCCAGTTCGTCAGTTTGGTGTAGCCGTTGCACCTACTAAATGCAAGGTGTTTTGTAGGTATGGCAAGACCGTGCGCCTGTCCTCACCTTTGGTGATGAAGCATTGGAAATGGTCGAAAGTTTGTATACCTTAGATGTTGTATGACCGCCGGTAGAATACCTGATGAATCGCGTAACAAAGGATCCGATGGCGTTTGCCGACTTACTTCATCTATGATTTTGGCATGATCTCAGTCTTTCTGTGAGAGGTAGAGTGTACAATCCCACCGTAAGGGTGGTCTTACTGTTTAGCTACGAAAAATCTTCTATTTGCCCGGAGGGTGTTCGTGAAGTGTCTATTTTCGGCCATCGGTGTCTCCGAGGCATTAGCGGCGCATGGCCGAAACACGTGATTAGCAGTGACTAGATTAACCGGGTTTTCTTTAGGACGGATAGATTCTGTCACCCTTTTATCAGAGTGAACTCATCTCACATAATTTGCTGATTCTTCTGTATCTTACGAATGCCAACCCGCCGCCTACCGCATCGTACATCGTTTGCGAATGGCAAGTTAGGCCAGAAGCGGCAGACCGGCGGTCAGCACATAACGTGGAATCGGGGTAGAAAAACAGTCACACTAAAGTTGGCCTCAACGAAGGATCCCCGGCTTCTTGTTGGGAGTCCAGAAACGGTGAACACCTATGGTTGAGGACGCTGCCCGATATTATGAAGAACAGAAGCAAAGGACAGTCATATATATATGCATATATATATACAACAGGTAAGAACCACACGGAGTGGCAAACTTGCCAAAATATGAGGAGAGAAAAGTGAGATATTACAACGATACACCCAGATATTCGTAATATGACTGCCACCGGTTTCTATTCTTCGTCATATCAGATAGCGTCCTCACCCGACGATGTTCATTGCCCGATCATTAACAGATCTGATCACGGAGGTTATATTATATTATATATACTCTCCGTGATCAGATCTGTTACTGGTTGCTTCTGTAAGCTCGAAAGTGGAGCTTATTGGGCCGATTTTGTAGAGGAAACTGGTGTGTGCATATGGTCGTGTGGGAAATGTTCGTCTGTAAATGTGGTTAGTTACACCAGAAAAGTACATAGTCTGAGAACAGCACATGAAAACTACACCAGGATAACTTAGAGTGGACAAGTTAATCAGCAGATAAATAGGCCGTTCACTGCGGCAAGTGGTATCTGCCAAAAGATCCGGAGTTTGACTGCTCAATCCTGATTTACCGATTGGTAAACCAGAGATCTTCATAAGGTCACCAATTCGGGTACAGCTTCATACAGCACCGTGCATAATCGTAGCACACCGGCTTGACACTTCTTGATCAGACAAATGTCTGATTGCCCAATAGTGATGCGGCCGACTGTTAGGTAACACACAATCATTGGTTTACGTCTCAGTTAATTAAACTGTCCCCGCTGTCTAGGATTGTTTATCATGACAATACACTTGATTCCGTAAAAAATAAGCTGATACGTTATGTAACAGCAAATGTCTTTAGGTGAAAACAATGAAATTTTAAATATTCTTCTCAGTGTTATCTTCTGTATGCCAGGAGGATGTGAAACATATCTGTGAAGGGCACATTATCACAATTTGAAGACTTCTTGCTTCACAGTGATTTATCAAATTGGAAAATATGGCCCACGGCTTGTAGCGTGTGCGTATGGTGTTAAGGACCAATGCCTTAATTCGAACAGAGTGTCATTTTGAGCGGGCTAACCTTTAATTAAGGTCTCACTTCATATAATATACTTCCATTAAGTGTACGTGTTATTCTGGCACAAAATCAAGAGCAACGCCATGAACTGGAAAAATTGTAGTTCATTCTGAGTCGAGAATAATAGTCACCAATGAAAACATCACAGTTAGAGCGTGTTATTTCAATGTTTTGTTCACAATTCACCAATGACTACTCACGCTGTTAGTCGACATTGTGGCATCCACTTAGAAGATTCGATTGGTTATACCCTAAAATAGACTTGTCGACTTCTCCCTTGAACTGGACACTTGAAATGCAACATATGCAATAAGTTCTGCTGATGTCAGTTCACTGCTCACAAACTTTCTACTGAGTGGAAAACTGGACTTTACAGGTAGCTATTTTAGTCCACCCTATACTTCTTCCAATCTCGATTGACTAATCAAAAGCACATTCGTACTCTGCACAAGAGATGAGGAATTTAGTTTTTGTCAAAATAGTTTCATTAAGAAGACGATGTAGCCATGGTGATTCACTTCAGTTTTGCGTTTACTGATACGTTTGTAGTCACAATTCTACAAACTGCCTTTCCCGTTAAAAGTGACCGTAGGTGGTACAAAAGACAGTGTTTTTATGTGGTTGAACTAAAGAAAATGGGTGGGTCGAAGTTAAACTTTGTCCATCACGCTACGCCACCAACTCTCGAGTAGGAAAAAGCCAGCTATTTACTTTTCTGGGATGGGTGGGACAGTTTGTTTTATCTTCTGTGCACTGCAAGACAACAGAGTCAGAATGGTGAACAAACCTTGAGTTTTGGTCGTGTACAGAATAAAAGTTTGCTGGTTTATACAATATTTAACAGAACGTCATCAGCAGACCTCATCTGTTGGCCACAGGTCCTGCGGGTATTGTTGGACTAAAAATAGTTTGGTAAATCTTTTAATCATCAGTTTCAGAAGGATCAGGTCGGTTGCACAAATTATTGATGGCCGTTAGAACAATGGTCATCATTACGTAATCTGTTCGGTCTGGATGTAGACAACAGACCATGGAAGATTCAGTGTTGTTACGAAATGTTTTTAAATACATAGTGGCTGGGAGAGTAAGCGGATGGCTATGGCTTCTGCAGCTGCCAACAAGCGCTCTTCGATCTGTTTTGATTGTAAATCAGGAGAACGATAAATAGGACGGAATAAGTCATCGAGATCGGCTGAGTGGTTGAACTGCATTCGGTGCGCAGCGATAGATGACGAGCAAGATTTTGCAAAGCCCCGAGTTTAGCCAAACCGGATGGTGCTCCCGAATGCGTTCGTATGATCGCCGTGCCGTACGGCCTACGTGACTCGTTCCACAGAAACAAACGAAATGTTATACACATTAAGGGGCAGCAGGAACAAGCAGCGTATCTTTCCACCGAGGGCGCAAAATCAGTATGGAATTAATCTGAACTCGTAGTTTCGTTGTAGTAATATTAAGGCTGCGCTAGGTATGTTGCTTATATTTTCGAGGGCATTATCGCCCTTAAAAGACGATGAAATATATAAACACATTCTTTCTCTGCAATGTGTGGAATGTCCATTTTTGTGCCATCTAACACATGCTTGTGAACAAACTGTTCGGGATAGCAGTTTTCAAATAGCACTTTAAATGTGAATTGTCATTCTTCCTCTAGAGTGTCATTCGAGCACACTTTCGTCGCTCTGTCAACCAAACATCGAATAAGATTAGTTTTCCGTTTTAATGGTACAAAACTATTTGTTATTTCTCAAAAGGTCTGAATGTGAAAATTCTGTGATTAGGGTGCTGATGGTAGTAGCTCCCCAGAACCTATCGACATTGGACACCTGCAACTATACAACTTTTTGAAACACCAAAGAAAACATTTTACATAAAGCTACTGACTAAAAGTAGTGGTATGATAAATGCTTTTTAGATGTTGATTGGCACCAGCGGGAAGCGCTCCTGTTGTGCAATAAATCTGACTTGTTCAAAACAACCCGGGTGCTTGGTCAACGTTGAAAATGGTGACTAGACTGGTAACTCGGATTGATGGTTTCGACCTTCGGTAACACGCTGTGTTTGTGAAAGTTCCAGCAACAAACCAGATGATATAATCATTCCGTAAAAATTTGAACGCTCATCCCTGTACGGTCATACATATTTCTGTCATCAAACAAAGATGTCGAGCTGAGCTCGGCAGTGAAACGCTCGCTGTCTAAACTACAAAATCGGCGAAATGCTGAAGACTGAAACTTATTTTCTTCTAGTCTTCGTCAGGCAACGTCATCCTCTTCTTCTGAGTCTATGAGTCTTCCAGCAGTTAGGGAAACCCGCACATCTGGAGCCAAAAAAAGTAAATCGAATGTGGAGTCGCATAGCAAATAACAAGACGGCTGAGGGATTCACTGAAGACACAGCTAGTAGGCTATTTCGACATCCACAGACCGCTGCGCCCTCTGTTGCAAATCATTGATAGGTAAGCCAAGATCTCCGAATTATAAAGGCGATTACTGTCTACAGAAAAGTTCACAATTCGCAGTTTTAAAGTGTTGTGGAGCTTCACTCATCAACCGTACGCAACCCGCCCTAGGCGCTACGAAGCGATCCATCTTCTCTGCTCTAAATTTAGTTTCCAACAACACTCGTGAACCTGGTTGATATGTTTTAAAACACTTCGTTGTGAATTATTTGATTTTTTCGTTTTTGTGCTAGTCGCCGTTTTATGCACGACGTGTTTTATATGAATACATATGCAACTCTCTTTCATGATAGCTGATTTTAAATCGCTCACGGAGATTAAACCGAAAAACAGACATTACGATATGAACCCACTTCGCAGATATTATGATTCGTTTAAACCTAACGAAATGGTATTGGTTCAGTGATCAACACTGTTGTGTCCCATCAGAACATGAGTTACAGTATAACTGTTGGCCACGGCTCACGTACTGGGAATTTAAACGACCTAGAAATATGCTGAAAGAACAGGCTGGTTCCGTATTGACATTATCTGTCAGGATGTATCTGATGACTGCCGGCACCAGTTGTTTACACATTTCAGTCTAATTTTGAACTTATTTAATCAAACGTTCCACTACTATGGGTGTGAAATAGATCTGGTTATTTGTACGTTCCCAAAGTACGGAGAAAATCACATAATCCAACCTACAACTGATCAATACTTTGATAGTGTCTGGTTTCCAGCAGCTAGTCGGACTTCCGGTAAATTACGTTCCTTTTATCCAGTTCGCTGGTTCTTGTTTTATCTGACATATCTATACATCGGCGTCCCCTTTCTACAAAGTACTTACTTTTTCACTCAGGGATCTTATAGTGTAGTTTTTGTCTACGAAATTGTTAATACAATCTCGAAATTGTGCAACGGACGTGATGAGGTCTCATTCCTATGAGAAACTGACTTGCATATCAGTTTAACTAGCCGGCGTTAAAAACAGGGATCAATCTGTTTTGATGTGATCAAGTACCAACGCAAATTTTCTATCATTATCGTGTTCTGTTGCTGTATTGCCTCCCTTAATGTTTAATCACCAAATTATCAAACCCCTTGCGACAACTCCGATGTTGACTGTGCTAAGGGATGATCATTGGGGAAGAATGGATTTCATACAATCGGTTCGGTAGTTCAAAGTAGCCCTGTGGAGTGAGTCTTCCTGAAAGTGCCCTGTTTTATCTGAATCGAAATTTCGAAACCAAACTTAACACTTTGTTGACAAAACAGGACTCACCTGCATATGTAGACGGTTGGATCCTCTGAGAGGTAGAGACAGTCGCCTCCGTTGTAGCAGTATTCTTGGTTTGATGGCGGACAGTTGTTGTACGTAGGCACTAGGCATTAACAACGGAAAAAGCATAGAGCTGGAAAAGCCGAACAATGTACTCCATAACGTTTTTTAAAGCTCATGGCAAACCACATTTAAAATACCATGGCAAAGGAATCACGGTTGGTCACAGGGAATGGATCACTACAGTGGGAGCACCTCATACAATTGACTAGGGTTTTTCCATTCAGAAACAATTTCGCTACCAGCAGTACAACAGTATATGTGATTCGGCTCGCAAATTAAGTGTGCCAGAGTCATAAATCCCATTTAGTTTACAAGGCTGATTATACATTCGTTGTGTGTCACGTCCGGTTAGCATTGTGTTTGACAAGAATGTACACTACTGACGAGCTCTAATGAGAACAAAACTCGAGTCAAGTGCTTGTTTTTGAAAGAGGCGGGCTGGAAAGACTATCTGAATGCAAAAGCTGCGATCAAATGTAAGTGATGGTCAACTTGAAAATGAACTAAATCCCCGATTACTCACCAGTAATTTTTGTTGATATTGTTCTTATCCTGATAGTATATCTAATGGTGTGCTTTTAAATATGTGACGTTCTTTTTGCATCTTTTTTTGGCAAATCACTCGAAATATACATGGAACTGTTTACAACCATCTACCCTTAACAACTGTTGGTACTATCAGCAAAAATAATCGTCAACTTCATGTAGTTATTCGGCAACAACATTACGTAGTTCATTGCATCCCCGCTGTTGACCTTCAGCCTGGCAACGATGCTGTAGGCCTTCATTTAATTAATGCTCAACACATTCTCCTGTATTTTTCTAAAAAAAACCTGGGCAATCCAACAACGAGATGCTTGGTCAAACAGTTTGATAAATATCTCTCTATTGTTGAGACTCAACAAGCTGCATCTACGTCCATCCTCAATGTACAAATTTCAGCCAGTCATACAAGTTACTGAGATGATAAATGCAGCCTAAACCAGAACCACTAGTGATTGGAGTACCCAACCCGATTTATTGGTTTCCATAGGTTGTATATTAGTCCAGCAGAATTTAGAGTTAAAAGTCATGAAGCCAGCACATACTAATGACCACAATGATATTAGTCCCAGTTAAATGAGTGGGTGTGTGTTTCTAACACACTCACCAATATTACTAATAATTTTCCATTTAATCGACCGACCACTGATTATCTTTCTGTATGAATGTTTTGCGTTGATCAGCGGTATGTCAATGAACATCTGTTTTAGCACATTTTTGATGTCTCCCTGTCGGGACAGTCGATCCCTTGGATTATGTGGTGGATTCCATATGAGACAGTGGGACGGGAAGCTAACACAGATCAAATGCAAAGTTTTCGAGCTACTGGTATTGGCTTCATAGTTCAGCCGATCGAGCGCTTGTCGCGCTGAGGCACGCTGTGTCTGTCGTTGGTTCGAATCTAGCCAAAGTCCTGACTTTTCACAGTTGGGTCTCGTCTGAACTCATACGTCTGCCACACTACTTGTTAGTAGCAATGCTTTTTTTCACAAGTGTGGACAACCGTAAAATATAATTTAGTAAGGGAGAGACTTTTATCAACCTAAACGAAGTGTGTTCGCGCAGGGGTAGCAAAACCATAGTTGAACACTTTGGCCGACACTTCGCAAACAGCGGCGTATGGCACACTTTTACACCAATTACGGGCTAATTTCCCTGGGAAACAAATTCAAGTTCCCTGCTTATAGTCTCGTATAGACACGTATAAATGCGTATTTTCTAGGTAATATTTAGATCTCCCCTGATGTGTTTGCAGCTTACGGGGAACTGACATAATTCTGCCAATCTTTCTGAGTGTGGGATTTGTCTGGGCCCCATAATTCTTCTAATGGTTCATCTTTGAATACTTTTTATGTGCCAAATCTTTCCTGAGAGAAGTACGACAAGCCCGTATTTTTAATTCTAAATATGGGCGAATTACGGAGGTGAACGTGATAGCAATAACCTCATGTGGAAGGTTCCTCCGACTCTTTTTAAGACGTTCAGGTCCATTTACGCGCTTTCAACTATGGCTGCACAACTTGTGGATAAACAATGAAATGTTTGTCATTGGAGTCCCCAGATCTCATTCACAAGCTGACAGAGGTTGGTTGTAAGATATCCGCACCAAATGCAGTACGAATGAAGTTGAATAGTTTGGGCGTCGCATTTAACATGTTATTGATAAACAGATTGGGAATAACACAACGTTTCGAGCAAGTTGTAATACTCTACGTTTCAACTACCTCGTGTGGCCTTCCTCAGGAAAAAGCGCAAAACTCACCTTCAATCTTTGGGTATAACCGCGTTAGTATCAAAATCGATCCACTCACATAGAAGCTATGTTACGATTTTACCATATGACATACTCAACAAACATGAGTTCAGTTTGTTCTAGCTGGTACTTTCTTCAGGTTGAGCGTTCTAAAATAATGGAACGTTTGGTTCTACTCCGTGGCGCCTCAGATTCGTAGTTGGACAAGGATACTTTACTATACCACGGTTCTCAACATTATCGAAGATTTCTTCGACAAATGGCTGCCGTTGATCATCTAAGCTGAATGTAGTGAAAGAACTAGGCCACCAAACCTTGTCAAGTTAATTTCATCACTGTGAAATTAACCTTGAAAAAGTCCTTTTGCCATTTACTTCGAGGTAAATATTTTGTTCAGCTCCGTATAGATAGTACAATTCGAGTAACCCATGATCACTACGACCAAGTGAAGCTGTGATGTTCAGATTGACTACCATGTTGATAAGACTGTAATCAAGCCAAGATGGCGCCTGGCCAACCAGTCAAATCGTGTGGTACTGGAAATACCGGAACAGTCCAGTTCCTATTAAGGCGTCCAAGAAGTTCCCGGCAGAGGAAGACGTTGCAACACTGGCTGAACAGTCCTTAAAGTGTAATTCTAAATGAGTAAGATCTCATTATTAAAGTTCTACTCAGAGCATTGCGCAATGTGTGATCGGCAACCGTGTGCGCAGAAGGCGGTCTGTATATCACAAAATATGTGGTCTTGAGTGACGTTAATCATTTGCCAGACTGATTCCGGATGATCCAGTAGTACCCTATCAAGACTGCTTCAGGTTTTAAGTGCGATTCCTGATAAAATACGACGAATTTTATATCGCTGCAAAAAATCTGTCATACCAGGAATAATCAACTCTCCATCCTGCACTTCCTCTTTACACCAGGTCACCGTGACGAGTACTATGAGTGGGTTTCGCAGAGAACTTAGGTAACGAAGCTCACCCAGTTTATCGAAGAAAGAAGCCGTGCTGGCGTTAAAACATTATCAGTGGGTAGTTTCACTACCTACCTTACGAACAGAAGATAAAAAGACTTGAGAATATGCATCAGGCGATATAGGCCAAGTCGGTATCTTGTCGTGCAGTTTATGACCTCCATCCTCTAGGGAAGTGACGGTGATTCGGGTTTTTTAACCCCCGGAATGATATTGACATCTGCGTGAAAGTAATCCGAGGTAATACTAAGAGCGACTGTGTTGGATTTTGTGATGTTATGCAGTTGTCTCCACCGGGATCCGACGTTTCGTGATCTGTCAGAATGGTACCTGATCCCAATAGTCAACTGAGATGGTTACGGGCCAAGCCTCATGCACCTGCCTCGTCATTTCTTTTATGAAGAAGGTTATTCTCGGAAGTCAATGAACACTTACGAAGACTAGGTATGCCGGCTGGGGTTGGCGATTTATGTAACGGTCTGTTAAATCGGACGGACCAATGAGTGATGCTGAAAATCTTCACTGGCCTCGATCGTGTACTACCTGGACAAAGGCATCGCATCTTACTCCAGCAAACACATTTCGTATAATCATGTTCTTGTGCATACGATTTCAGCTTCTTCGACCACAAACATCGACTGCATAGACCACATTCATTTCAGTCAGTGTGTACCCTAAATGAGTTCTCACTTTTGTTATGGGGGATTTATTGTAAGTCCATTAACTCCTCAAAATTAGCTACGGCATGCAAAGCACCCTGCAGCGAACAAAACGCAAGAATGTTCCTAAAGTGAGAACTCTTTCACAGATTCTGAGATCACTGTGGAATGATATCAGGAAGTCCGACTGGTTACCAAATTTTAGGAAGCTCGTTCCGTCGTGATCTTCCAACCTGTTAACGTTGTTGATTTACTTTCAAACAGACTGAACCCAATCAGTGGTCGACACACAATCATGGTCAAGTTTTGTGGTACCATCCCGAGTATACTGATACCTGTGTCTACGGTTTTTGCTCTGGAGTGTCGACCAAGTCTAGTGGACTGGACTTTTCAACGTTTCCTCCCACTAACTGTGACTGGGTGAGTCCGTCTTATTTGTAAGATTCTCTTAGATATTGAGTAATGTGATTGCCAACATCTGCCTGGCTGACCACGATTAACAGAGGGTGAGGTATCATTTCGGACAACAACAGGCGATTCGCAGTGAGCAGGTTTACTAGATAGTGTCATAGTAGCTAAGGGGTCAAGGCTCATATAATCAACGGAGAAAAGATCAACTGTTTGCTGAAGTGATCGTCACTCACTCGCTTCAATGGGCCATGCAGCTGACTAGGACATACTTCCGCAGATCCAACAGGGCAAGGTGGGATATGCGGTACCTCTTCTATAGGGCAACAGATGTTACGTTTTCTGGCTAGTAGGTTCTGTAGCGCACACTGACCCTTTCCTGAGGTTAAAGCAACTAAACAGTCTTAGCATATATACGTTAGATTTCCAACTGGTTTATCTTTCATAATCTTGTAGACTACAGGCGGAACCAGTTCACAGAGGAAAATTTCGAACCCTATCGATTTTTCGGATAATCTTCTCCCAGACTGCACACCTTACAGGCATCACCGACTAAGCGACTACTCAACTGTGATAATCACTTCTCTACAGGTACACCACAAAAAAGCAACAGTCAGGTACTCAAGAATACTCGAAGTTCCGATAATCATGCACACGGATACCGATGAAAATTGAAAGAAACAACACATGTTAACCTAGAGGCAACAGAAAGTGAAAAGTAGTGCACTTTGTGGATGTTGCATGAAAGTTTTAGTCCTAACGAAACAGTAGCTGTTTGCAGATTACACCCGAGATTGAGTAAGGGTTTGTGGTCGGACGTGAGGTGATTTAGTTTTCTGGTTTAAGGCGAACTCACTAAGTTGATTAGATTTTGGACAACGCCTCAGTTGCACCACCTGTTCGCCGCCAGTAGTAGAATCCAAAGTGTACGCATTAGACCAAGGGTTTCGCTTAAGTTCTTATTGTCACCGTGAGTATCGAAGTGACAAAATACCGAGTTAAACAACAGACCACTGACCTCCCTGTGACCGGACTTTTGAGACTGTTACTCTGGTGGATTCACTTTACAAGCATTGTTTCGATTGGCATTCGAGTAAACGTTTGCTGCCGGGCACCCTGGGAATGGGATAGGGATTTAGCGCAATCTTCTGAATGACAGGGTAGCGAATAAGACTTGTTTTCTGTGTTTCACCGCCTGTCCAAATATCACACAATAAATATGAAAACAATATCTGGGGTGATTCAGAAAAACGGTCAGCGGAGGTTATGGACGGTTTGTTTGTTATCAGCTAAGCAGTCACTGTCCCACAACGTGGGATTGATCGCCTATGGACTGAAGGAGATTAGGTGCTCGTATACACTTCTGCGCTCAGAGGTCAGGGTTGCACAATGGAATACAACTGGCCTCGGCAGCGGGCAACATTCGGAATCTCACCATTTTTTATCGATTCCTTGGCACTCGGTGGACAATCTGACAAACAGGATCAACCAGACAATCAGCAGGACCTGTGCTACAGCTGAACTCCGTATTCCATTCTTCACACCCCCAATTCTCAGGTTTTATAACAAAGACACACTGACAGTTCAGAACTCATCTTTGCGTATCTACTCATTCACTTGTTTCCGTGGAGCACATTATATTGGTCGAACGACAAGACAGCACTTGAAACGAATCCGATAAAACCATCGACGGTGGCTTGGGAACGGAGAACCACGACCGGTCAACAGTGCCATCCTCGCTCATCTGGCTGGAAGGGTGCACCAGGTGAAAACTGATCACGCCTTCAAAGTGGTTTATCACATGCTAGGTAACCCATCAACATTTGCCCGAATTTGTACTACCAAGGCTATCGGAATCAGGCTGCTTGACCAGGTATTGTCATCAAAAACGGCTTGTTCAAACACTACACTTACCATCACCACAAGTTAATGGATCGGTGGCCAACCTGCGCGGTCAAACCAATGGGCAGCGTGACGTAACCGATCAGTCAAGCTATCGACAGTTGACTGGTCGATATATCGATCCAACCCTATTAAATCTATATATAACTGTACCGGCCTGAAAATGAATGATCGAAAACACATGTTCGCCTAGATGTCATTAAGTTGAAGAGCATCTTTCTTACTGACAGAATGATTGGAGTCGGTCGGATGAGCAACGTTCGCCCTTGTAACCGTTTCAATCACATCACTGTTCAACCACGCAGGATGATGTTCACGCNCGTATCCCGGAGGCTGTGTTTTGCCAGTTTCAACCTGATGGGTTCTAGCAGACCGGCAAGCCATTTGGCCAGAGCATGATACGGCGAGTTGCACATATCTAGAATGGGCCTCAAAGGCACGCTTACTTTATGCACTTTGGGCAGACCGTATAACCTGGGGATTATTGTCTCGGTGGGACGGGTACGCTCGAAAGTGGCCGGGTCAATTGTGCTCTTCTGTTTCATTACACCCAACTTTCTAGATATCGCCTTTTCTATAACTGGTGTTTTGTCTTTCTCCGTACTCATCTTCGTGAATTTTGAGCTATCAGCTACTATATCGTTCATTTTCGTAACGTAATCAATCCTGTTCATCAAGGTGACTCCTGTTCCTTTGTCCGGTCTGGACAGCATTTTAATGCTGTCAAGAGCTGAGTGAAAAAACACTGTACATGTTAGAATTCTCACTGGCGACGCAAAAGTATTAACAGTGCACCGTTTATGTTATGTAACTCCGTTCAGTCACCGTATTCAATTGGTTAGTCTCCATTTTGTTCATGGAAACGTCCGCTACTACGGAACCTAGAGGCGATTCCGTTGCCACTGCACCAATCTTCTGGACCGCGCTAACAGAAGCCGTGTGGGCGATCAAAAGTACAATAAGGTGGAAATTTGGACGCACGTAAACCAGCCGCCTAGTTTCTTCAATGCCTGCTCTGACCGACTGGGTTTGCTTTCACTGTGATCATCTGAACTAACCCTGTTCGTAGACGGTTAACACCACAGAGGTCAACAGGTGGTCAGCCAAGGCGTCCACTGCAGATACGCTTGTTCATATGAAGTTACTACACTGTACACGACAATAGCTATCAGTATCAGTTCCTCAACTGTCAACTAAGGTTGGACGGATGAAAAGTCCAACTAATATGTGACCTACATTTTTGAAGGGTACCGCGCCTTTATTCCGCTGCATTCACAAACACATTAGCTAATAGGAATGATAAATTTGATCTACCAGATGACAAATTAATTCTGTTTTTTCTCCTTTGAAAATTATAAGACAGGTTAAACATTGTTCACTCGAGGTTGTAGTTGAGCGTTTGAAATTGGTTATTCCGTCATGCCGATTGTGAAGTTACTGAAGTTTTGGTTAGCAGGTTAACTTCACAACCACAAGGATTTATGGGAATGTAAAGGCTGTGATCAAGTTCAGATGGTGTGTAATTTGATAGAAGTAAACAGCATCACATTGTACTGGTATGCGTTTAGAATTATCACACCTAGCTTCGAGTCTATTCAATAGTTAGGCATAGCATCTTCTCACTCTGACTCGTTAGTTACTTTTTCAATTAAGTAAGTAGTCAAGTGAAATAAACTGTCGTTGAAAGAACTGTTCCCGGAAGTGTTCTGAATACTGATGGACTGAACACTACTCTCACACAAACTACGATATCGTTTGCGTAGACAACACAAAGTTTGGTTCAAATTTTGTGATAACATCGATACACTTTATTATTACAGTGTGGGTCATCTGCAAATCGGCATTTTGTATCTTCCATGATATTGTTGGACGTACCTATTCTCAGTTATCCGAAAGAAATACGAATTCCAAGTTAAATTTCACTCATATTTTGTTGCAGGTTTCGCAACCATATAAACCGTCTAGCCGGACTCCTTCAGAAGGAAAGAGTTTTTCCCTTATTAAATATTATCCGTATTGCATATTTTTGCATGGGTTATAATTCCGGTGAGCTTTCATGAAATAGCCGAGTTGGCCGTTATGCGGCTGATGTTTGATCAAGCTCGGCAAAATTATTGTAACTGGACGCTCATTTTTGATACCTTCCTATCAGGAACTCACTACCTTGGCATATCTTGATATAGAAACCTAAAACAGTGGTAAACATTGCTGTGAAAACACAATATACACCGATGACAGTGACGACCGACATGTGTTTGTCAATTTTGCACAACATACAGCTGATTAGTTAACAGACAAATAAAATGAGAATGTAGAACAGCAAAATTGCTTGAGCATCTGAGTTATAGCTTGCTTGAGTGTCGTATGTTTCACTTGTCTGTGGAGTGAATTTGGGTAAGGATGATGAACGGGAATAAATGAACGGGATTCCCTCAATAGTGACGTCCCATTATTTGCTTGTATGGTGTATGTTGTTGATGAAAGATTGGGGTTAAACACAGATGTTTAATAACTAAGTCCCATTCCTTTCTTTCCTTTTGCCTATTTATAACAGCTAACTACCCACATCCCCGTCGTCTGTAGCTCATTTGGTAGATTCTTAACATAGAGCGGGTACAAAGTAGATGTGTACTGTAACGCTCCTTTCGCTATCGTGTCCCGACAGGTTCAATAAACCCGTGTAGCGTTTTAAGCATAAGTTGGAGATGCCTTTCTCATAGTATGCAAGTTCTAGCTATCAAGTCAACCGATTATGAATGTGCACTTGTTTAGTCAGTACCACAGTCTGGCAGTAAGTTACTGACGTGAAAACCACAAATAAGTTGCACGGATTGTAAAATCAATCATTTGGCAAAAAAACGCTTTTACCGGTGAAATCTTACGCTTACCGCGGTGTTGCTTTTTGCACAGTGTAGGTGGTCTGATGCGTAATGGTTGAGTTAAGACGCAGATATTTCCGTTATCAGCTAAGTCCCGTTCACTCTAATCTTGTCCTTCCTAGCCACGGTTTCTTTCTTCTATCCTTGCATTTACGCAAGATAATCAACGATGTGGTTCACTGATGTATTGTTATCTATGCTTATGCCGACCATCATCAGCATTATTCGGCTGATGGACGTGCCAGGTCTGGAGCACTGTAATATGGCCAATCCTGATAGTCACATTAGTCCGTGAATTCGATCTGGAAGCACACGTTTGGAATAATAAGCCAAGTCTTCAGACGGCTTGGTCCTCAGAATCAATTTTGACGAAATAGTCTGTGCTTGATCTATCATTAGCGTGTTTAGAATTTGGCTGGTTGTTTCCGATTGGGCTTCTGTTCTATCAACACAGTTGCACTTTCAACCATATCGTGAATTGCATCTATTTTGTGACCTGATAGCTGCGGATTTTCCAAATCCGCCCGAACAAAACCAGTTCACTTTCAATCAGGTAATTATCTGATATAGTTCACTACAGCACTCATTTCGAGGGTGTGGTTAGTATAAATGACAGTCCATAAGTGAAATTCGTTTTGCTTTTTTAATAACGAAAGGACCATATGATTATTTTCATATCTAATAAACGATGGCAAAACGTATCGCTTGCAACATAGTAACAGTCGGCTAGCTAGATTTGTGGAGGGTGTCCTTGAGTTCGCAGGCTCCTGTGTCATGCATGTACACACACACACACACACACACAACCCAAGCAAGCATTCACGATTGGGTGATGCGAGCGAGTGAAAATGGTAGTTAAAACTCATCACATCTCCAATTCGGTCTGACAAATTTGCGATGCACGTGAACGGTTTTGTGTTGGAAATATTGTACAACAAAAAACAGATACAATTTAGTTTTCACGCGACTTATGAGTTTCTCTCTGTTGGCTTGTGTATGTAGCAGACAGTGTTCAGATTAGTCATAAATCAGCCTTCGTGACACCGTTACAGTGGCATATTGATAAGTAACACTTCGAGCTCTAAATTATGAGAAAGTCAAATTTGATCCGGTGAAACCACCATGATAAACAACAGATGAATTGCGATAGACTCGAATTTACTAGTGACAAGGTATCGGGCAAATTTGCTAAACCAGAGGACAGCAATTTAGCGGCACTTTGGGTTTCAGCAGGATTCAAACCAGCGACGAAAACAGAATGCACAAATGCAGCGAGTGCTCTGACGCTTGGCTTATGAATTGATGCCGGAGGCTAACACTTTTGAGTTCGGACTCAAATACCCATTCAGCTTTATGCGCCACATGGGTTTAATCAATTATAGATGCCAACTGCTCAACGAGATTTCTGACAGGTATTGGTAAGTCGGGAATTTTCGAACCGAGATCACAACACAAGCTCATGCGCAAAATCCCGAAATTCTTGATCAGGTAGTTTAACAGATCGTTGATGGAAAAAGCCCACTCGGTGTCAACAGTTCATGTCATCGCCTTCTCGCAAAAACCTTGTAAAATGCATTGAATTTCAGTCGATTTTACCGCCAACTCTGGTTTGCTGCGCAGATTAATTCAGCCGGTGAATTCCAGCTACCGATAAATTAATCTATGAAGGTGAGGTGGATCGAGCTGGTTATTTCTTTATTCCATGAAATCAATAAGCCCCTTTTGAAGTGAGAGTGCTAAGGTGAAGTGGCTATTGCGATTTCATTGGCACACTGATAAAAGTGAAAACGCCATGAAAACCAAAACCAGGTTAGAAATTCCAGCATGGAAACGTTATACACCACTGACCAAATGTCGCATAAATACTGCTTTTGAGTACCCAAATGGGGATTGATATACCTGGCTGATAACTCATTGGTAACTTGCAGGATGTGCCTCTCTCTCTTGCGCGCAAAGGAAGACAGTATATAATGGTGACTTCCAATTTGTGGTCTGCTTCAAGTATTGGACTAGCGGTTGAACAGAACAGATCCTCATCTTCTGATTCGGCAGTCCGAGTGATCAGTTTAATTTAAAATTACTCCGAAGGGTATTCACTACTCTTATTACCCAAAGGCTGTCGAGCACCTTTTATGTTAGGCTCACACTAGCTACATTTAACACTGGAAACTATTTGACAAGCGACTTTACCACGCTGCACCCTCTCGTCTGATGACATCGGTATTTCAATTGATAACCGTAATTCGTAACCCTGAGCAGCATATTAAGTTTGTGCAGTGGTTATAATCCGTTTTTGTGACATTCGTTCGGATAAACGTCGCTCATGACAGCCGTCTCGAAAAGACATTCTTGTTGAGTACTGCTATCAAACGAACAATTTCCACAATATGCTATTTACTGCTCAGTAGCCGATTCCGTTTGAAATGGGAGATAAAATATCAGACGCTTCTTGCAGCCTATCTTTTGTGCATATTTTTCTTCCTCTCAAAATTAAAATGCCTATCTTTTGTATTCTATTCGGTATAAAAGGGGGATGGACGTGCAATGCCCAATTTGTGTTTACCAACATTGAACCACGATTATAATCTTGTTAAAATGTTTAGGGAAGGAATTCGATTTCACTGTTCATTCTCTACTAATCTAGGTGATTTGGTGTACGGGTTTGCCGAATTCAAAATTATAGACAACTGAGTCGCATTTTAAATAATCACAGCTGTGATCAGAATGCCATCTATATATCTTTTATATAGGATTTATATAACTACAACTGCGTTCATTCGTCTTGCCTAAAGAGATAGTAGCCAACAAGGAGTTTATCCCAAACGAAAAAATACACTTGTGTTTATTGTTGATAGTCTGCACTAACTCAAAACTATCCTTTAGACTAATCTTACGAAGGTGCTTTCTAACCAGTTCCCTTAGTTCCACAAACCGCTCTGCAAACCGATTATGTTGACTTTATCACTGATATGATTATTGGTATGTGGCATATTGTGTTCGTGTGTTTCTGGTAGCTCATGTAATAGGGGTAGTTGGACAATCGGATTTCTACTTATGTGAGGCGATTGAGCTTTATCAAGGTTACACTGCCTGTTTTCAGCAGCTCGAACGGTACTCTTGAAGTAGTTTTCCCCATATAACAGATATCAACATAAACTCTTACTGAGAAACAATCGCAACTTTCTGGTGTACTCTGCGCTAGTCATAACAATAATATCTCTGATAGTTGGGAGCAGTGTTGGTGATGTTCGCCGCTCGAATTGATAGTTTTGGTATGTACGCCGGGCTTGGTATTTAGGTTGCAAACATTTCATCACCGAGTGAGGTGACATCATCAGTGCCTAAGTGGCTGATATTATTTGATTTTATGTGAAAGGATATAAAACTATAAATGAACCACACATAGAAGGTTTGTAGATAGAAAGAAACTGTTAGCTGAAAGTTAACTCTACAGGCGGCCTAAATTATTACACTTTAACATGAACGAGGAACAATTTTCAAAAAATTAGGTTTATAAAGTAGAAAATCCATTGAATTTATTTTTCCATTCTCCCTTATCCAAACTGTTAATTCACATTTCATTTCACGACTTCCTGTACAGTACACGTTAATATAGATGCACTGTCTAAGAGACTTTGGTGAGAGATTATTTAAAATGTATGCGGGTTTCATGTAAATTGTAGGCATAGACAACCGGTTGCTCCCATGAATACTAATAGACAGATATCAGAAGGCAACGAAACGTTCTAAATAATCCAACGGAAAAGTATGTTAGAACACTTCTTACTGAGGCCTACTTCTGAACGAGATTATTGTTTGCTGTCAATAATGTGTTCAAATTTGTCACTTGCCAGAGGTAGGAGAAACAGCAGTAACGATAGTGTCTGGTCTGACAGATCCAACTCAATGTAGTCTTTTTTGTCTACGGTGATGCCAAAACTGGTATATAGCTAAATCGCACAATCTACCAGTTTGGTGACTAACTTGTCAATCACAAAACTTGTTACTGGCACAGATTTATGAGGTTTAATGAAATGATTTTAAATGCTACCTGCTCACCAATGACATTTAATAGCAACTACATTTTTCAACACATTGTTTGGAGGTATGTTTATCAAGGTGAACGATAGGGTTGTGGAGAACCATGGTGTGAACTGTGAGAGTGGCAAGAAGGTTGGTGACAAGTCCGAAGTAGAAACTGAACTAACAAAACCACTGCATCCGGTTAGAAAAATAGAAAGCTGACGATGATAGTGACGTATGTTGTGCACACCTGGATGAATTCTACGACCAAGCCCATGCGCCCTGACCGTCACCTACAAATCCATGGTTCGAAGTAAAGAGGAACGCATACGTATAGCGGAAAAGTGGGAAGGACTGATCTCAACATCATCATCGTGTTCGTCATAGTCAACAGTACGTCAACTGTTCTCACCGATACCTAACTGTCACGTGAACAGGAAGAAAAAACGAACCCTGTACAAGGAGGGAGAAGAAAAAAGGGAGGATATTAGACGTAACCACTGAAAATGACCACGTCTATGTTCAAACATTCATCATTAAAGTGGCCAGTCGGTCGGTGAAAGGCTTAATTTCTTTATCCTAGGTGAGCATCTGTCCAAATCGCACCTTATGTTAGTCTGCTGCAGCACGGGCAAAGGGTGTGTGACAGAAGACCACCTGGCATCCTTAGTACATGACATAACCATCTAAGTCTGCACAAACGTAGGTCTTGGACAGAAGAACTCGTTTGACACTCGGTAACAAATGCCTACTCCACTAACTTTTTGTGGCTCATTCACCGGTGCCACCCAATACATGCGACTGAACACAGGCACCAGTCGTAAAATACCTGAAGACGGTTCACGTCTTCCACCCTGAGTGACCAACCTTCATTTCCGTAGAGTGATACAGCCATCACTACCGCCTTAAGTATGTGACTCGTACACGTCAGAGAGATATTTCTCTGTAACCAGAGGTGTCTTAGATTAAGGAACACCGCTTTAGCGTACTTCACAACCTATATATTCACCGCCGATGATGTAGCTTTACTGCACAAACCGGTCAACCACCCCAATGGCATCATTACCCAACACTAAATGTACGTAATCACAGCAGTCTTGCACGAACACTTCGAAATTTAAGGTTTCATAGCGCACACTGAAATAATCAGTAGGGTGCGAAAAGGCATTTAAAATTGTTTGTGCTGCATGAAAACATTGTCACACAGCAGCACCTTGCCAGCAGCATACTCAAGATCAGTCAGCCTACCACCAGGCAGGAGGGGCACGCGGACATCTTGTGAGTGTCACGGACAGATATCCCCTATTTTGTTTTGGAAATTTGGGCAAAAATGGTGAGAGTGGACAGTGTAGACGTGTGCCGCTCCTGGAGCTGGAACGTTCACACAGTCGTGTTCAAAACTCATGCCGACACCTTCAGAGCGATTTGAAGAAGTTATTCAGGAGCAAAAAAAGCTCACAATTATCCGTATCTTCTTTACTGGATCAGTTCTAGTATAAAGAAGATTCAAGTCGGTCGGTTCAAACACTAATACAACCTTTCCGAACGTAGTGGTCCTTGACTTCGTCTGGTTGGCTCATTCTGATAAAGATTAGCTTCCAACGCGCATTCAGCTCCTTCATCACAGTGGCCTTATAGTAAATAGCAAAATGTGAAAATTTGAAAACCAATCAATATGAAGTACTGCCTTAGAAAAGAACTGTAACATTGCTGTCTGACAACAAAAACCCATCTACTGGAATAGACAGTACTTGGCTAACTCATGATATTTTGGGAGGATCTTCATGTTTCTTGTTCATTGTCACAAAACAGATTCAGAATATATATTGACAATTTGATAGCCGATGTTGCTGTGGTATGCCAACTCTTAACGTGTTAATCTACTTCCCATGACCTTTCGACCAACACTCTCGTTCAAATCAGTTGTGTTCTCATAGCTGACTATAAAAATGAACCATATCCTGCATATTATTGTGTAGTGAACAATTAAGATTATCTTATTACTTTCATCAGGACATTTTAACATTTAGGTTGACTTCCCTCCCCACCAGTACATCGAACAAACTTAACAGAATTCTTATGAAGGGTAGGAAGTGATTTGTGAACAAAACCCGAATAATATTTTGTTGGGCAAAACGAAAGCTGAGTGTTGCAGGTAGCACACTGACTCTGAGAATTTTCGCTCGCCACATTTTATCCTACCATTTGATCAGTTAGGATGACGTTGATAGAAACCGCTTACAAAAAGGAAGAACAGCATATAGGATATCCGCACCCAATTTAGTACGAATGAAGTTGAGTAGTTTGGGCGTCGTGTTT
>QNGE01000880.1:0-24139 GCA_008508345.1 Paragonimus westermani
TGGAGGCAGGCATTTGTGTCTCTTTTTTCACTTTTCCCGCTGTTCTCTCTCGTCTTTAATCCTTTTTATTTAACACTCACTTCATCTTTTTTTCTCCTCATTTTCCAACCCTTGTTATCTCTTCATCTTCCTTTTTCTTGATCATCAATTTTCCTCTTCTTTTATCCATTTTTTGCCGCACTCTCACTCTCTTTCCTTTGCTTTTCTCCATTTCTTATTTATTCTGCATCTCCTTTTTATCCTTTCCATCCACTCGGTCTCTTTTTCTTCTGCATTTTCTCCTCCTGCTCATTTCTTCTCCTAGCTCTACTTGCATATATTTCTTTTCACTTCTATATCCTGCACCTCAGCGTTCTTTTGCCAATCGCTCTTTCCTGTAATATTTGAACGTTCGCTGTATGCTCTTCGCCCTTCTTGAGTTTTTCCCTTCCTCCGAGAACTCCATTTTGATCTATGTTGTTGCTGCCTCTTTACATGGGTTTTTCTTTCTTCGCTCTGGTCTTTTTTCAAGTTTCTTGGTTTGCCTCCTTCAGTTTTGTTTCTTTCTGTAGCGGTTTGTTCCCATATTTCGTCTTCTGAGCGTAGTTTTTGCCCCCTGTTCTTGTTCACTTCTTTTCGTCAATAAACTCTTCCCGTTCCGCTGGAATGGGCTTCCTTATTGCGCTGTTTTCTTATGGATGACGGGCACGGGCAACAACTTACCTTTTCCTCACAGAATGTTTTTTTCCTCGTGAGCTTCGAGATGAGACTTCTGTAATCGAATTTTCAGTTTGCTCCCTGGTTTCCGAAACAGCCACCTTTTATTGGGTTTCCAGCAAATCATCCAATGAATGAGCTACTTTTATATGGCTAAGTGAAACCGACTCCTCTGATATCCCTCAGCTCATAGATTGTGTGCTGGATGGGTATCGCTTAAATGATATGCAACACTTCAATTACGTATCAATTCATCCGATAAAAAACGGCCTTTCTCTTGTTCTAAACCGTCGACGGTACTTGACAGCATAGACCCTGCCTTCTGGTTTAATAGCACGTAACAACTTAGAATTCCGATTTATATCAGAAAAACACCTCATCACTTTTTCTGGTTGGTCATTCTTTCAGCTTGTTTAATATCCCGTTATGGTTCTCTCCTCAAGGAAACATCCTCAATTTATGTTTTGTTAGCAAACAGGTTAGTTCTCCTTCCTTTTTTAGTGGCTTTTGCAATCAAAACATGAATCTCGGTTTTTTGAGGCGCTGAGTCCCAATACTGAGGTGGAACTGTGTGTATGCATGACATAACCATAGACTAACACGAACGTTCTTTTGACGAAACTGGATATATTGTGGTGGATTGTCAGGTCGGAGGTGCGAGTTTTCGAACGCTCGGACGAATACCTCAACGGGGGGAGGTACGTTCAAAAGCCTGCTGCGATTGGATCAAGAACAACGTGCGCGACCGGATGAGTCATTTCTCGACTGGATCGGACCAAGGAGCGAGGCAGGGCAGGCGAAATACGACAGACGGCCAGATCGGAGGCGTGGTTTTTCCAGCATTTAGAGTAACATCTTGACACGATGTTGGAATACGGTCAAGGCCAATATTGGGTGGATGGCGGACAGCACGAGCAGCCGGACGAGCCATCGCGCAACGAAATCGGACAAACAGACGAGGAATGGAAAGCGGAAAACCCTCCGATAGAAAGCACCGGTCACACACGTAAACCGGTTAGAAGTTCACATGACGTGAGAACGGAAACCGGAGGGGGGTGTTGAGGCTTGGAATTATGACTCATAAACGAGAGAGCGCGCGTTGCATGTGACTGGNGCATGTGAATGGCGATTTGGACAATAAAGATTGTGCTTTATTTGTCGCCTTCTCGCTTCAATATGATCCAGAGCTGGTCTACTTAGGAAAACCGACATTGCTGATTAAATATCATCTATGCATTCGGTCAGAACTGAATTTACAGAGATAAAAAGATAGGGGTTGGACAAGAACAATAGAGGGAAAGGTGTCCAAATTGCTTCGCGAGGTGGAGCAGACAGACTTAACTGACGCACACGTAAGTGGTAGTGTATCAGACCAACAGAGACCTTCATTCTCCTTCTCTGTAGTATCTCTGACGTTCATACAGACCGCGTGCTCCTGATGCCCATCTTAAGCCAGTGGCTAGCGAAGGTTGTACGTTCTTCCGACGGACGTTGAACGACGCACGTATAACCAACGACGCCAAGCATCATAACCAAATCAAGTCGCTGGAACTGTCAATATTTATATGAATAATGTAATCAATCACAAGGACCAACTCAGTCCGTTTGCGTTCGTGGGATAATATACAATGTTTGGCCGCGATAGGCCGTCAAGGGTCCAAAGGGCACCACAGGTACAAGCGACCGACAAGCAATGACGAACCGAACAAATGCGATCAGATCGGTCAAATGTGTGTCTAAATACCCGGCTTTCGGGTAGACCGATTAGCTGGTGTCAGTTTCATGGCGGACCGTAGGAATGCCGTATTCACAGGGGCTAGGGAGAGTGAGACTGACAGTTAACAATGGGTGTGTGGGTAGGTGGATGAGATTCAATGGCTGGGGGAGGCGGGCTGCAGAAGTCGGTAATGTTAGGCACGGGTTGCGGGAATAACGATAACAGGCGTGTAGTTGGACGGGGTCACGAGGACGGTTGCGACAGGGGAAGTCGAAAGGAATTTTGACCTCCAAAAATGACGTACAAAGGAACTGGGACAAATCAAATAACACCTGGCTCCATTCGGTTTAAAAGGTATGTATGGCAGATGTTTTTATGACCAGACTGGGAACAAATTAATTGTGTCGCTTCGAAGGTGAGTGCCATGCTTCGTAGTGTAGATGGACTGGAACAAAGTTCACTTCAGAGGGGAAAATGATAGACTGGTCAATACAGACAACTCAAGTTTGCTCTGCCGAAGTACAAGCGGAACTGTTTAGTAAGTAGAATGTAATAGGTCTATACACCGGATAAAACAAGTTAGCAACACGCTAAGCTAAAACGATCTTTAGATAAAGACACGCACTTGAAAGGAAAGCGTGAAATCATTCAGACAGTGAGTAAAAATAATTCTACCTACGTGTCATATTGTCGCCCGTGGGATTATCACCTGCCGAATTTATGGGGCACAGAAAAGTGTCCATCTCGCACAATGGCTCATCATTATCGCCGCACAACCTACCCGGCACTGGTGGTATACCTCAAAGTTAACTTGCCTGCGGCCAGTTCGTCATTTTGTGCTTATTCTGTCATTGGTTGTTGTCATTCCGGTTACGTTGGAAGATCCATAATTCGATCATCAGAAGAGAGTTATGAACACTTCCCGCAATGGCTTTGTAACGGTTCGTAAAAGCCTATTTACAACGCAGAACGGTTCCCACTTGATTGACACCGATCATCAGATTAAGTCGAACGAAGTTTTCCGTATCACTCACGGTGTTCATCGACCCTGCTGCAGAGCTGTCAGTGTGCAATTTTATCAACGTCAGGGGATATTACAGTCAGACACTACAACTCGTGTCCACGTGTTAGGTTAGGAAATAAATCAGTCTGTCTCTTCTCCAGGTGTTTGATTCGTCTGAGCATTAGTCACGAGCGAGTTGGGCTGAGCGTTCACCAATAATAATTCATTCGTGCCTAATGTGAAGTTGCTGGGGCAGTGGTCATTAACGTTGTCCCATGAAGGTGTAGTGGGAGTAGAGATCCTAGCCTTGGCAAGGACATGCGCTGCTGATTAGCTCTACCAAGAGTAAAACCCAAACACTTTTTGAATGGTGTTGGCCAGAAAGTTTATGGGGATGCATAGGCTGTCATCATTTGTGAGCAATACTGAACCCTTAACTTGAGTAGGGGCGAACCACTTGACACTGAAGAATGAGTCTCATGTCAGCCACATATGGTACTCACATTTACGAACACTCCTGTCCTCCCCCAGTAGACGGTGGTACACTTCACAACTGTGACTTTTAACGACCTACCTGAATTCCTTCGGCTTCCGTACATGCTTCAAAATTACCTTATATACTCGTAAACTGATGAGGAAAATGGCCGAAGTCAGCTGTTTGCATGGATGAGAAGTGAGATCAATGGGCTAAGTATTATGTCCCTCACGCAGATGCGAAAGTCAGTCGGCAGCACACTTTAGTCGCAGACTGTAAGTGATTGTCAGCAATCACTAAGCGAAATCAGCCGCAGCCAGTTATATCAGTAGGGGATTGCATTAGAGGTGGATTTCAAGGGTCGGTAGGAAGACCGCACTAGTGTGGATAAGACGATTTTGAGCTAAACGGATACTATAGGGAGGGATGTAAATAATATACCAAAAGTCTGACTGTTTATTAGTGTTGCGACATGGCCGTCTGCCTCCAAACCGTTGCCATCTAGGCTGCATTGATGTTTGCCTTCATACTTACACTCCGGCGAAGTTCTAGCAACTGGGACACAAAGCTCAGACAAGTGATATGCTACCAAATGAAATCTCTAAAAGGAAGAAGTTGCCTAATTCATGCAATGTTCTACGTGACCATGACACATGTTGAGTCTGGTAATTGGGATGGTACAGTCGACGTTCACTACCTGGCATCGTGAGGGATTGCTTGGAATGTGGAGCCTGTGGAAAAAATTGATCAGAAAAGAGCTGATGTGTTAGACTGTTCGGGAAAATGGAGATTCAGTATTGGATTGAGAAACGATTCTGGCTAATCCGGGGAGTTGATCGGTAATAGTGAGCAGTACTTTCAACAGATAGAAGGAGTGTAATAGCTTACTAATGCGTACCACTGAGACGAGTGATTTAATTCTACGGGAATGCACCATCTGTTCACATTATGCAGGACTGGGCGAGCTGTTCAGAGTGGAACACAGACTTCTCTTCCTACTCTGGCAATCGCGCTTATCATACCCAAACATCACCGGACCCATCAGAGACCAACTTGGAAGCAAGTTGGAGAAATGAATACTTTTATCCCACCTCGGGAAACCTTGGAAACGACTGGCAACAGTACTAATACTTATGCCGAAGGGGTGACTCTGATCGCTTGAAGAACGGCTAACAGAAAGTGTTGACATGTGGGGGGTGCAGAAAAGAATAGAAAACATGTTAACATAAGCATGAATAAAAAAATGCATTGTTAACAGATACACAACCTGCGGATTTTGAAATGTCCCATTTACAGCTGTTCAGTATGTTTAGTACACTGTTCACTAAGTCATACTATCAAATTTAGTGAACACGACAAGCACAGAAGCTGAGAACGAAACCAAAATCAGTATGCGTTAATTCTCGTTTGTTTCACGTTTTGGACAATAAGTCCTGCTTTCAAACGCACTCCGTTAAGTTTTTTTCGTTGGGCGTATATAGTTTGAATCGAGTTGTTTTTCCCCTCTGCACATTATCTGTTTTAAACCACCATGCAGCTGCAAACCGGAAGTGTAGATGAATCAGACTTTGATTGTTGTTACGGTAATAACTTCTTTCTTTAGTGTTCCAACTAAGTACAAATACAAATGCGTGTGCTGAACAATATAGACTCATGTTACAATACTCAAAAGAACTAGAAAAACAGGACTGACGTCCATGTTCGTTGTATCAATGGGTATACCGTTCTGCAGAAATGAAAACATCCAAGAGTTTAGTCCCCAGGTTAAGGGTGTTCAGCTACATATTGTGAAAGCGAAAGCCGGATATCAGTTACAGCTTGTGGAACACCGGATTTTTTAAAAACAACTTGTCACACAAGCTTTGTTTATGTAGGTAGTGATTCTCGTGTTTGCCGTTTATGAATGTATTGTAAAATCGGCGTTGACACCACGTACCAGCTGAGACCACTGAAGATAACCTTGGGTGAAAATAAAGGTGGAAGTAATTAGGTTGTACAATTACAAATGGACCTAATTGGTTAGATCGCCTACTCGTTCTATACATCGTGGTCTGTTGGCTTTTCGTGTGCGATGGTTACAAGTGAGGAATCACAGTTAGCTAACCGAGTGACCGACTCGACAGTTACCAGTTCAAACTACTGTGCTATAGCTCCCATATAATGGATCCGAAGAAAAATGAAGTCCGTGGCAGAATGCTATCCTTCATTCAGTGCATGAAATACTCTGGTCAAAAAAAGAGGAGAGAAGCACCACTCTCTGGAATAAAAGACTTATGCCCACCATATGCACAGGGTGAACTGGACGAAAGTAAATAGGAAGCTGTGTTATGAACAGAAGATGTTAACCGCGACCAGATTTGTATCAACACTGATTTGCTCACTGTCTAACGTGTGCAGCCACACGAATGGGTGACGACTCAGTTAGATCAAGTGGATGTTGAGGTGGTGATGTGCCAGGAACTTAGAAAAAGCGACCGTACACAAACAGAGCAAGAGGTATGGCTGGTCAACTTCGATGGTAAGTACTACAGTCAACTTTCGTCCTCATTGAAATCAGTAAATTTTTTACTTGCCTACAAGAGGGTGATAATTTCAGCTACCTTAATTTCAACATACTGCTCCACACACTCGCAACACTGCCAGCATAAATTCAAACATTTCGGATCACTGTGGACTTTAAGCACACTACTGATTTTATCACGTTATACAACTTTGCAGTTGGCCTGCAACTCATTGACGTTTTGAGTTGTATGCTTGGATCTGAGCATGAGGTCCTTGTGTATGCAATCTCATCTGTGCCCTTTCATTCCCTCATAAATAACCTTGTTTTCCCAAGAGCGCATGATAACAAAACACCACTCGGGAACTGTTGTCAAAGATGCTGATGCCCCGACGGACAGCTGCTTGTTTAATCCACAACGGGTGTTGTTTCGCTTGTAACCTTTGAAGACAGGGTTTTATTAACTAAAGATCTTTCATCAGTCATAAGCTGTAAAATAACCCGTACTTAGCACATGGTTATTTCGATGTTGTGTCATGTTCCCCTCAGTTTCTTCTCGACCCTGACAGTAAAAGACAAAACCTTGTAGTAGTTCTCAGTAGGTAGCCAGGCCGGTACGAAAATGGTTTACAACTACTGTCTCGCTTATAGTCCCGCTGCAATAACACAGAATGCGACGCGTCATACCTGATTTGCTGGTCCTCAAGACTGAAAACAAAATATCGCGTACGCACTGCAGGCACTGGATCCAGATATGACGTGAATAGCAGAACTGTGTATGGGTGGTGCAATCAAAAGGCTTGGGAATTTAGTCACTCTGATGCCTATCCGTGGGAAACGTAAAATTATGATGGGATATGAGAGATATTGCGTGGGTAAGTGATTAACTTTTAGATGGTCGCCTTCTTGAAACTTATGTATAATTTTTAAAATGGGAAAGACGTGTGCGCTGCACGTTTTCCGGAAGAACCTATGGTATCAAATTGGCAGGATCTTCTCCGTCTCTTCTTGTTTTTATGACATCTAGTAATTACTACATAGTCCCCCTTCGGCACCAGGTTGTACTGGACCTTATAATTAACATGTCGGCTAAAGTTTATTCGTGCATTACTGGACAGTGAAACAGCAAAACTGACGTCAGTCCATCTGTTTAACAGGCACCAGCACCAACATAAACCGATCCTTGCAATGTTTATAAAATGACTAGACAGATTTAGGAGGTCAGTTAGATTTTTACCAACGATACTCGCTCTTCTTCTTGTAGTTCCCAAGAAAATTAAAAATATCTTTTGTTCGCTGTCTGAACTGTTCCTTTTTGAAATCACTCACCAGAAATGTGTTAAACTACTGATTTTAGCCCACAACTTTTAGCAGCGTTACCTTCCACTGAATAAACGGGAAGAATGAACGTTCGAAGCACTGAAAAAATCCAGTAGATTTGACACAAATATTGGTTGCTTGAGCGTAGTGAGGACAGACGGTCTCACCGTATTACTCACACCACTATTCAGTAGCAGCATGGATCGAAATGATCGCAGGATAAATGCGGGAGAGATACGGGAAGGATCGTTAGTGGGCAGCATCACGTACAATGGCTTTCGCCACATGACAGAACTGAGGCATGGTGTCCACAGCGACTGGAGCATCCTCGGACGAGTGTGGTGTGTAAATGAGTGTTTCTGTTCGTAGTCCCGTTGAGATGCATAAGTCGTGTGTTGGTTTCCCCAAATAATCTTCTGTGCCACCCGCCTTCTGGGTTCACAACATGGGTGCATGTGTCCTCTAGGGTTAAACTTATGTTAGACGCTTCTCACCAAGGTACCTACCTACTTAATCATACTCGATGAATTAGCTTAGCTATGAATGCTTACAATGTTAGGGACGTAGCTTGCTGCTTGTTCCCTGGCCGGAGGTTTTTTTTTACACCAACGAGAAAGGTGGCTTGAAACCATTGTGCTGAGCCACTGTGGTGTTTTATATACACATACAGTTCAATCTTCCGACATTATAATACGCAATGACCAACACTGTATCAGACACTAGGTGAGGTACAGTAGCCGAGGTCAAGTGATAAACCGTGCACTAAGGAATTTTAGTATTCTGTTTCAAGTTTTCAGTCAGCTGCAGTCAGGTGGTTCGCAAAACTGTCGTCAGATGTTGTGTGACAGCAACTGTGAACTCGGTCATATGCTTCTAGGAGGTTTAACCATGAAACTCTGGATACGTTATACACTAAAATTAGTTTCCTGAAGTAAAGGTACTACTTAGTCTTGCAGTCTAATAGCGTGTTCTTACTCGCGAATTTTGCAGCAAAGTATTCTTATGGCAACAAGCTTTAGGAAAAATTAGGTTACACCACTTGTAAAAACGTTTTTAAAGAGCAGTCTTAAACATGCGATCGGTGGTTAGAAACTGGTGAATCTTTTGTAGTGCAATACAGTGGCGCAGAACCATACACTTAAGCGAAGGTGCCTACCTCCATTGAGACAAACGGATAGGTGGACGTAATCCCGGGTAGGTGACGTGAATCATAAATTACGAGAGCATAATGGTGATAGGCTGTGAGATACCGAAACATTCAATTCGCGAATTAAAACTAGTTAATTTCAGGTTGACAGTGGTACAAAACTATAGTTTACAGCCGTAATATACAAACAGGGAAACGGCCGCACCTTCTACGCATGTTGCTCCCTTTTCACTTAAGTTTACCTATAAACCTCACAGATGGTAAAGAATCATTGAGAACTGACCGTTTTCGTTAATTAACCGATAACGCTTTTTGGCGACAGACTTCTTAGGGCGCACATGTTCAACAGTAACTTTCCCATCTTTTCGAGCACATACGTGTGGCTCATTTAAAAGACCCTTGGCTTACGCCAGACGACTTCATTCAGTGAGTTTACAAGGTACACTGGCTCATTACTGGTTTGATGGGGTAAAATTTTTGAGTTCTCATAATTCGAACTATTCCTAACGGTAAAGGTGATGGGGCGACTACTGAGAGATCACTGAATTTGATGTGGTCAATCTCGTGGTTCCATCGGAGTGCCGGATCTGACGTGAGGAAGCCATAAGATACACACTAGTGGAAGTCGTCCAACCCTTTGGCTTGGAGTACTACAGAGGTAAAAATTATCTAGTGTAAGTGCTCCATCATTTTACTACCGGACATATGCGATGGTATCATGTACAGTCGCATCATTTCAGATAGGTAACCAAACGTCATAAGAAAACGTATAAGACCGTAATCACTGGTTCATGGTAATCCACTTACTTGAAGACCACTTCAATTGGAGATGGAATCATTTTGATCGCAGTAGTTTTAAAACACAATTGAAATTTTTCTCACGGAGTGAAAACATCTTAGTGGACGGAGTGATGGGAAACGGTTGCAATAGAGTTCAGCCGTCCTGACAAGGAAACTTGCATTTACAAGGTTACGATAGAAAGTTTGGGTTGGGAAGGAGGCGCTGTTAAAAACAATTGGTTATTGACTAGAAAGTTCACCCCTAGGTAACAGCAGCGTCAGATTCTTGCCAGCGTAAATATAAACAAAAACAGACGGTAACGGCGACACTTTGTTCGTCAGTTGTTTGAGTGACATGACAATTCCAAGTCTAATTGATAGAGTTATTTGACAGTTATACCAATTTCATACACATTTGGTGGATGTTATCGGCGAAATGGGAAATGCGCTGTTTCGTCTCAAACAACTGTATTAGTTTCGTCAAGTGAATATGAGCTTCTTGAACATCGTTGTTTCATAAGTACTACCATCAGGACTTTAACAAACTCAGGACATTTTCACTCCTATATACACATTAACTCACAGATCGGCACCGTTCGCTCAGTTCACCGCAACCTACTAATTTAATTGGTGCCTATGTCGAGCAGCGGTGTGCTCATTGAGATAGTCAACCGATATGTCATCCGCCCTCTCTCTCTGGCAAGAGTATCTCTTAAAAAGCGGCGAAAACTGTTCGATCTCAGAATACCGAAGACATTCGCCTCACTTTAATCCATGAAATTAAGAACTAGGCTACTCTTTTTTTCTATCTGATAATTTGGTGTATATAATTGAAGAATTCCAACTTTGCTGAATAATATTTGGATACTTTTAAGATCGAAAACCAAATTAGACCACATCAGCAGGTAGCGCTATAGAATAGCTACATAGTGGACAGAAGTGAGTCAAACTCAGAGCAGAATGGTGTGAGATAAGCCTGATCACCCACACTGATGAAAATAGGGCTTATCTGGCTCTACTGGGTAGTATGTGTATAGTTTCTGCTTTCCAGTGAATACCCTGTTACGGGCACGACCATGTTGCTCGATGTTGATCGTCTAGGTGGCCCCTGCCGAATACTCATTGTTCATAGACTTATCCGTTATCGCAGTAGTACAAATGTCCCCGACGGCTTCGACAAACTTGACGTGATACCCGGAGCCTCAAAAATACGCTGAATAAGAAACAGCGGTGCGGCTAATATGGACTTACTCTCAGAAATGGGGTGTTTCCGTTGGTTGGTTGGTCTGTGCACGCTTATATAAACTGATATACCATATACTATTTTCAACCCCCGGGAAGCGTTTTTATTTAATTCACCGCAGATTCGATGGCTAGAGCCACGCAGTTTCATGTACGGTCAGTCTCAGTTGAACAAGTACTGCTCGCTCCACGTTTTACCCAGTCGTGTGTGACGACGATCCATTTCTGACTTACTGTAGTCTTTAACCACATCGGCCACCAACGTGTCATGGTTACACTAACTGTTACTTGAAAATATTTGAAGAAGGACAGGAGTGTAGCTCAAGATGTTTTGCTTACTGTTTTTGCGTCTCGTCTCTGACCACAACAAAATTATTACAGTCGACCTACAACGAGTAATCATGGTAACAGTGGCGAAGGACGGGTTAGTATAAACAAGATCAGAGTAAGAAATACTCGCAAAGAAGCTTCAGCCGTCAGAATATCCATATTTCTAACAGGAATGGCATATGCTTATCTGGTGCTTAGTTCCCTGAGGTTGTACCATTAAAAAAGTGACTACAGTGAACCTGGTAGGTATCGTGTTTTTGAAAACCTGAAAGTTTACCGAATGGGTGCCACACAGAGGCATAAGTACGACATGAATTTGGTTACAGTTTTCACTACTTGTCACCTGACTCTACGTGAAGACCTATCGTGAGCAGTGAAACAAAGCGTAAAACCCCGGGCACATATTTTCATTTCTGTGTACTGCTGGTTCTACGGGTGCATCTGCGTACATGGCAAGAAGTAGTCAGTAGGCCAAACAACCTTCCGTTTACGCTACTTACACCAAGTACCACGGGCTCCTACACACACACATAGCTAACACTTGATCGACCAAACGTGTTACTTTCAGGCTGCCGTTGTCGGATCTGACGGGCTGGATGCCGTTTAATGTCATTTGTTAAAAATATAGCAAAGCAAAAGCATTCAAACTCATTCAGCAGTCATGTGAACAAATGTGCGCAGCAAAACAGTGCTGTCGGGACTGGGGACATACCGACTGCTTTCGGTGTGTTTGAACGTAAATTTTCCGGGGATTCTGAAGCCCTTGTTTGGTGTGCCAGATCTTTACTCACTTTTGTCCCAATTTTTCTCTCAAATGAATGAAAGTCGCCTTGGCTGAAATGGGTATACTGTTCTACCTACTCCAAGTTGAACTGCGACCAGTATTGACTGATTCGCCGGTCTGATGTAAACTATTCACCTTTTTTCACAACTGATCAGTATTAGTAGTGTGAATTATAGTTAATATCTTATTTTTTGTGCGTGTGCACTCCAGGAAAAACTAAAAAGGCATCGGCTGCCAAAAGTTGAATGTAACATTTTGAGGACGAGAAACAATGGCCATGTAACGCAGACGCTTCACTCTGTTGTGTACCACATCAGTTGTATGGTCACTGCCGGACCGGTTCAACATGCTGAGGGTGTACTCAACCGTGTAGTAACTAGGTGTATAGTAAGAGCCACGGCTGAAAATTGGAAGCGATCCAGCTGGCGAAACGCATGACGCCTCCATCAAGCAAACAGAGGTACGAGGTGTTTTCTCAATGTTCAGTGAGTATAACGTTTACAATTCAGCTAAATGAGACAACAGTACAACCGTCTTGTGACAGTTCTTTCGGCAGTATAAATTGCACTGACCACTTTGAAATGCTTCATATCTATTCGTAATAACTATACTAAACGTACTGCATGGGCTTCGTTTATCCAATAACTTTCGAATAATTCATGTGTTACTGTATTGTACTTCAAACTTACTTGTGCGATAGTAATTAGACCAAAGTAGTATAGACTTCGATAGTCAAACAGTTCTTCCCGCATACGACTTGGAAGCCTAAGAGCAGAGCAGGGCGCCAACGGTTCACATGGCAAAACCTAAACAAGAGCATGACGGAACTTGAAATTCGATAATCTTCTAAACATAAAATCATAAACGAATCGTGACGGTCATTTGGCCATGACGCACTGAGGATTTTGGACTCATGTGTGGTAAGATGTGATACGAATTCATTCATGACCAATGCGATTTAGTGACTTGATGATCAATTCTGTCACACCGCAAGCACCTGGACAGGAGTCCGGATCCTGATCGAGTCCATGATACGCACCGCAAATGAACTACACTGACAGCTAAACCCATGCCTGTAATGGCTTCCTCCAAAAGAGGTTGATTGAAACGTCCATCTGAGTTTGACGCTTCAGGTCTGATATGAGTTGTCCTAAATTTAGGTAAACCGAAGTCACTGGATGTTCACAGTAACCAACTGACAATTTTGAGCGCACAATTATCCAACGGTAGTTTGTCGTTTTGTTGAATTCGTTTTTTCTTTACGAGATTAAAGAACAGTTCTTCGTAGTTCTTACCTGATTATTCACTAGCCAGCGCATCTGCTCCTACTTACTATGGTAAACACAGTATAGTTCACGGAGTGCATAACCCAAATCTGACACTTTATTGTGACGGGGAACAAGGACTGTTGTTCAAAGCCATCGACTTGTAATTGTGCAACAAGAACAATGTTCACATAACACTGTCGATTCAACCTTACCTCTTGTTCTAGATCAATAGTTTGAAATTGTACCACATTAGGTATCTACCTAGGGATTTTATTAACCCTACCAATTAATGGAAAGTAAATGTCACTTCTGCACAGTCACTTCTTTTGTACAGACATAAATACTGGTAATGAAAAACAAGGAAAATATCGACGACTCACTCAAACGAGAAAAACACAAAGAAGCATTTGCGTAATCTCCATGCTGAATTCGAGTTGTTATAACTGATATTGTTTGCGACAAAGATGACGGGTTTTACCAATAGCCTAGATGTATATATATATATATATATATATATATATATATATAGTATCTCGACACTTAGCGTCACATAGTCACGCCCTAAACCCTTTTCATACCTGTCTAGAAAGACTGAGCAAAATTATTCGTAACAACTCCCGTGTAGTGAATAGAAACGCCAAGTCAGCTGAGTAACGATCTGATAAGTCATGCTTTTTACCAAGCTGTTATGATAAACGGTCTGTGACTTGTTGTGGTCCTATCGCAGACGGTACCTAAAGGACTGGCCAATCACTGAGTGAGTGCTTTGCTGTGCAAAAATTGGCTGTCCGGACTCTGTTCGAGCTGTCACTATCTAGTGAGCCTTAACAACTAGCTGTGTGTGTGTTTCACAGTTTGCACCATGAATTGTTGTATAGCTACCTTTGTGGCCGTAGTCCTTACAAACCGGCAGGCCCAAGGATTTCTATCTAGCCTAACAGTTTGTGAACTAGGCGTATCCCTTATTTCTATTCTACTCACTTCAATTATTCTTAACCACAACTCAAAATTAGTGAACACAAGTTGCAACACGTGAGTCGTACGCAAAGTCAGTAGTAGTAGTAGTAGTAGTAGTAGTAGTAGTAGTAGCATGACCACTGCAACCAGGATTCACTGGTTTTCTTCCAAAATATTAAGAGAAAGGGTAGGTTAGAAGGGCACCATTAAATATCCAGATTGCCAAATGATAACGTTAACATTCACTGACATACCGTTTCTATTTGTTCCGGGTAAAGTTTACAAGTATGTTGAGCAACATATTTGCGCAGATTTCATAAAGCTGAGGATAACGTTGACTGACCAACGTAGTTAAGTGCTTAGTGCATTCACGTTTGTTTTAATGTGAAACGGAGTAAATATTACGCAGACTAGTGTATATCCTACGGTATTGTTAGCTCGTATGTGTCGTTGGCATCTACAAACTAAACAACAGGTACCGCGTGACGGTTGACGGTTCAGAACAATACGACAAATATTTACAGTAATCCTGAGTGGTGTTCACTGTAGGGCAGGAGCGATCGCACCACGGTGCACGTTGAATGATCGATGAACGCTAGCTCGCTGTGACTTCAAAGAATGTTTGCTCTAAGACTTACTTCTTCTGTGGTTCCCATGCAGTACACATTTTGTCTGGGTGTACCACTGAAGTTGTAATAAACTACTTTAGACAATTTTTCAGCGTTTGTCAAGTGATCCGGGTAGCTAGTATTGAGGCACTTTCTTCGCCTCCATTGATAACGCGTTCTACCGCATTTTTGAGGAAAACACGCCGAAGGCAATGACCAGTCAGACCAGACTCCAATGGGTGTTTCACAGTTCGGTCCTATAAAAGAGCACCCACATGAAGCAAACATTTCAACAACTCATCTTCCTGTCCAATTTTTAAGATGTTAATCGTGAGAACGAAGTAGAAGTTCTAAAGGAGTTGAGATGCGATTTGTTTTGGCCACTGCTGACATCGTACAACCTACAGAGTGAAGATTACAGTGGATGCAACAAGTTAATGTAGATACTTCAAAATGTTTGCTTAATTTAATTGCGTAACCTAAATTCACACCTGACAGCCTACTCCGCCTTCAGTTGCTTCATTTCAACAGACAACCGAATTGTAAGATCATATCGGTTATACTATAGAATATGCCAGTATTTCATTAACGTAAACCAGATTCTTTCTAACAGACTAGTTAGTAACTTGGTGACCAGACACAGGGTTATGGAGTATTGTAAGTTTTCTGTTGTCCAAGCGGATAGAATGCATTCAAAATTTCGCTCTAGCCTACTTTGATGACAAGTAAGTGATGTGATTGGTCGTGACTGGGCACATTTTCTCTTTTCTTTCCTTTTTGCTGGATAAATGAGAGGAGGATGTGTACTAAGCATGCGGTCACGTCTCACCAGTCATAAGACGTTCTATTATTAAAATCTGCAGTACATCATGTTATAATAGGTGACCAAACCACGGGCGCGATCATTTCAACGGTGGTGGTAAAATATGACAAAAATCCCAAGACTAGTGGATTGCAGACAACATGGGAGATCGGATTAGCCATCGGTGAACAAAGTCAGATCAACGGACGGTAAATGGCAAGCAAAAGACCCAGGACAGAACGCGTCAGTCACACGAAAAAACAGACAGATGCATACGACGTGTAAGTAAAGACTCCCTCTGCGTTGTGGATTGAAATTCAGGTTCGTAAACGCGGGTGCACGCGTGGCTTGGGGAGGTACGAGCTAGATAATAAGGATCGCGTTCAGCTGAAAGACTTTCTGCTACAATGTCACTGTAGTCTACAGAACTTTGAGGACGACGTTAAGCAGCTTACTGATGGCCGCCTGCTGCATATTCGACGTTCTGATGATCCAATTTGGCTTCTTATTCCGATAATGCGCGTACTGTTGTTTCCATATGATAGTGTGCTATTTTTATGCAGCGAAGAACTGCAAAGCCTAGTTACGACTTTTGCTACCTCGGCACTGGATATCAGCACACTTAAAGCATTTTTTGTTTACAATTCCTATCCAGATGGAAGCGCTATACCTACATTTTTAATCTGCAACAGTGGTGACATGGTGGATTACTGTGTACATTTCTGCTACCTGGGTAGCATTCTGTTTTCTGACGTTCCTTTGGACTTCGAGTTGCGAGCTCCCGTGGTGAGTGCTAGTGCTGGTTCTGGATGTGTTCAGAAACGCGCCTGGAACGATCGCGGTCTAAATTTAAGAACAAGTGTGACTGTCTACCTCTCATTGATGCTGCCCACACTGTTGTGCACCCGTGGAACTTGGACATTGTATCAGGGGACTGTGCGATATCCTAGGTACTTCCGTTCACAATGCCTGAAACGTATCTTGGGTACACAGTGTTCGAACATGGTTCCGCACACTCAATTAATTCAACGTGTGAACACGGACCAGATCAGAGACACACAGACCCTCAGTCAGCTTCGTTGACTAGGACAAGTCCGTAGGATAGATGGCGAAGAGATTTCAAAGCAGCTGGTATACCTGCAGCTGAGAACAGATAATCGAAATCCTGATAGCCAGAAGCTGCGATAGCAGGATGTTTCCTAACCAAGTCTTTTGAACTGTATCGTCAATTTCGACATTAAAACTTAGCCCTGAGCCCAGCCACCTGGAGAATTACTACCTGGGAGTGCGTCCGAAGGTTCAGCGAGCGCGGCCGTGAATTTAAGCACGTGAGACGCAAATGTTCTTTAGGTACTATGGATCGGGGTGATGTGACTATATGGCGTTGCGACGAATATCGCAGCGGATTCACTGATCACCTCGAATTAGCAAATCAAAGAACCGATAACAAATGGAAGATTAGTGCCTTGGGTAATTTATATATTGTTGTGTGATCGGTCGTGTAAGACAACAGCTAACAAAGTCCGCTAAACCACTCATTCTTTTTCGAAAACCTGAATCATGATGGCCTGCTGCGACCTTCCTTCGGATTCGTTGGTGAAATGTATGACGAAGGTTTAACGGTACAAAGTCAAATCTGTCTTTGTTTTACCAATACTGTACATACTGTACAACATGCTGAAATTCTTCTGGTCCCATATTTCTGGTATTTTTCTTCCAGGCCTAGGGTTGGCCGCCAGAGTTTCTCCATTTTGTTTCTGAGAGGTGAGGATTTCACTTTTGGAATAGTCTACTATCTGAGAAACCAGTGGTAAAACGATATCCACTCAAACATCACTCGTTCTTATTCCTTCAGGCATACGCTTCATAAAAAGTGTACAAATGAAACTAAAAGTGGTGCAGTACAGACTTCTTTTGGCTTCGGTCATTGTGGCGGGCTTATACGGAAACGGATTCCTTAAACCGTGCGCGTGCGTGGGCTCAAACCAGGAAGGACAAAATTCAGTGAAATTGTTTCCTGGTAATCATAGAGGCAGATGTCTATTCATTTTGGGGAGAACAACTCAGGGGACAGGGAGAAAGAAACTGGCTCTCTTGAGTCATTTCTTAATGAAACAGACTTGTTAGAATGTAGTACCTAATCAACCATAGCTAACTCTGAACAAGAGATAAGTGTTCATGGTCCATCAACTTTTATCTATGCAGTGATTGTGTTTAAGTACAGTTGTGCCCGTGAAAAATTGCCTAGGATGCAAGTTGGGTTGGCTTCAAAAGTCAAATCCTCGACGGGAGTTTTATATGACGTTCATCCATCGAACGGAATGAAATTCCGTGAGATTCATAGATTGTCCTACTCATTGTATAAAGAAAAAGCAGGGCGACGGCTGTCACCGAATGGCAAACGCCCCCTCATTTTTCGGGTTCAAACAGCACCATTCGCTATGTGACATGATTCATTCCAATGACGCAAGCATTTTTTTTACCCTAGGCAATGAGTGCTGCAAATCAAACGAAACATCATGAGGTATACAAAATCACACATGCAGGCTTTCCAAGAGAACAACAAGCTGGCAAAAAATTTGGGTCATTGGGCGAAGGGCCAGTGTTTGATAAATCCTCTGAAAACGTCTGAACAGATAATGAGCTTAATCAGATGTAAAATCAAGACAGGCATCAAACCTAGTGTTACCGATCCATAAATATTCGATGAACTATAGACGAAGTCTTGCATCATTGTTACTCGATTTCACAGAAGATAAGGTACCGTCATTCCGGGAGCGCAGAACGACTAGTCGACTTGAATAAAACTGGGTTCAAATTATCCGAGTCTATGAAGGAGGATACCGACTCGATGACTACAGTCTGATAAACCAATAAAGATGACCATATTGAGGGACGTTTAAGATATCTTGTAACGTTCAGCATATATACCAGAAATTTACAACCAGAATACACTCTTGCTGGGGTTCTCTTGTAATTCCACATAATACTGAAAGCTGTCACATAATAATAATATACTTGTTGATAAACCTGGTTTCACTTCAATATTCACTTACAAAGTGTGTTGAAATCGTAATAAAAATATAAGTTAAACCGTAATTAGCTGAGAATAGCAACTCCTTTCTATCAGAGTATTTTACTATTATACCATCAATATTACGATTTTTGGTCGACACTTAACTGATTTTAGATGAGAATCAACTGTGAAAAGTCAGGGCTTCAGGTGGATTCGGACCAGCGACAGACACAGCATACCTCAACGCGGCAAGCGCTCTACCAGCTGAGCTACGAGGCCACATCAGGAGCTCGGAAATTTCACATTTGGACTCTGTTACCCACCCGTCCCACTGTCTCATATGGAATCCACCAAATGATTCAAGAGATCGACTGCCCCGGCAGGATTTCCCAAACAGTTCACGCTGAAATCCACCAAAGCCACTGCTGAGCATAGAAATTGTATCACTAACTTAAGTGATTAACTGAATGCTGAACAATACCTGAAGGTTCACCACTTACCGAAAATGCATTGCCTTTCGCCCTTGAGTATGACAATACAGCTAGGATGTGTTGCTCCAAAAATTATGCTTCAAAACGTTCGACTGATCCGTAGTTGTAATAACAACGTTTACCAATGCCTTTATGAGTTGTATGGGGTCAACGATATAGATGTGGATTACTTTATTACGAGCATCAAGGATTACACTCGCCAGCTAGAACAGACTTCCAACTTTCCTCCTCTGACTGGCTATACGACTGCCCAACCGTCTCACTGTTGCATGAGTTTTACCCGATGTCAAAGATCCTCCTTCACTGTCCAACGCCTATGTGATGTTACCTATTAATTTTGTCGAAGTCATTTCCTAGAGATACAAACTATAGGCAACGGATAATTATTGAGGAGAATACTATATAGTCCTGCACTTCTGTTGCACCATTTAGAATAAGTGAGCTAGTTTCCTAATAATCTCAGTAGTGCACCATGTGAGTGTAATTCCAACGTCGGCTTGAGCCACAGATTGAAGCAGAGCTGAACGAGCGCCCACCATACTCAGGCGTAAGTAAATATGCGTAGAGTTCATTCTTAAACTGTTCGCCTCAATTCATTTTGACCCACTGCGCGCAAAACTATATAGTCAACACGAATTACAGTTGTTTTCGATCGTAAATCAAAAGGCGACATGACAACACGATATAGTTCTAATTTACGAATTTTCATAACTACTAATAAAACCGATTCCTGAAAGGCATAAACTTTCTGGAGTGGGGGTTGATGTGATTGGACGTTGCATCAAATAGCCATCATAAATGCCTGTTAATTCTTACTGTTGGATCTGTTGAGACTCGTCTGATACGTTCATTGTCTTGTTCGGTATGGTGCGGAACAGTGATTTCGTTCAGGCGTTTAATTATTTTGTAGAAAGCCTATCCTAAATTTGTGTCTATTTTTTTGCTGTGTGCAGTAAGAAATCCCGACGAACTTTGAACTAAACCCCGCAGAAATCGTCTGTTTTCTTCTTTATAACTATCATTGTTTATCTTCTAAAACTTACTTCTTTGGGTTGTTAGACACACCATCAACTTTGTCGGCACCCGATCATTCTAACGAGCTCATTTCCGGTTGACTGGTGGCTATTTGCAGACTCGTGTACGCTTTTTCTGCTGGATAACTTTTGTATCCGGTTAATTCGCTTTCACGATGAGAGATTAGTTTTGCTGTGATTCTGTCAAACAGCACCGTATAAAGTTCAACCCGTCCGATCGCTTTCTCTGACGCTTTTGAACTTGGAAGATAGTCCTGTTAACCCGACCGTCAGAATAAGCATTATTGGTGTTGTCCAGTCCGCGTCACTGATTGAATCATCCCAAATCACCAGGTGCGATTTAACACTTACGGCAGCAATTCATCGACACTCTCTTCTCCTTTTGTCTAGAAAATCTCATCTTCAGGACAGACTGGGACCCGTATACCACTGACCCATTATTTAGACAGGGACTCAGTAATATAATTGCAATGAAATGAGCTTGAAACAAAGGGAGCGCCTCAAGTAACTGTTTGTCGTCCAAATTCACCCTCAATTGCGATGATGAGGTCCAAAATAGTGCAATCTACCATACCTAGAAACCAAACTGAAAGAGAGGGGTAGGATTATCTACTTTTCCCAGCCATCACATTACCTCTTATTACGGACTTAAATCTGTCAGTCATTTGTGGTTGGATTGAAACATGAGGACACTCACCAAGATTCCAGAGAACATCTGGGTGAAATTTTTGTAAGCAGTCTACAAATAACCGGTTGACAGTTTTCACCAAACAATAAACAGGATGTAGAACAATTAAGGTGATTCAGTGAACTGTCCTCCTGCAGTTGTGATGCCCCCAACTCCATGGTTCAGTGGTTAAGTTCTGATCCCTAGTCAAGGATCTGAGTTTCATTCTCCAACAGTCGTGGTGATAAGTAAAGCTCATTGAGTTTGGAACCGCTTTCAACCGCTTCGCTAGTGGCCGCTGAGACCATATGTTTTCCGAAACCTTTCTCGCCACTTTTGTGACCAAGCTGGTTAGTTACTAGTTACGCAAGACAACTACAAAACGGCCTATGAGTTTCAGTCTACAGTGAAAATGAACTGCACGGGGTAAGGAAAACAATCCAAAAGCCTGATTAAAAATCCAATGAATAAATGAATAAATGTCTAGGATAGCATTCCAATACATGCTTGTAGATCGTGGTTATAGGTCTCAGGGGATGCGTGGCGCTAATGAAATCAAATTGGGTCGAAACAGCTGAATACCTCGTTGCTGGTGTTATCAGTCAGCTATACAGGGGCTGCTGTTTTGAGCTGCAAGGAACAGGTGCTCATTATCAGTATTGTTTACCAGACGCGCTCAAGTAAAAGGAAAGTTTTGTTTGGGAATGTCACAGTATACCCCGCCTAGGGTATTGCAACACGTTCGCCTCCTTTCAGAATTAATATATTCCCATACCGCACCGACATATGAAATCAATTTCGGTGGAGCAATTGTGACGACCACTCACCTGTGAACAAAGTTTCACCAGAAGCTGACTTTGGACAAACGCAAAACGATCGGCTGAAATCAGCCGAACTGACACACGTTCCGCCGTTTAGGCACGTAATCGTGGAACGAGTCACCTCTGCTCCAGTTTCTTCAATCTTCTGTTTTCTTCTTGATGATTTATAGTGGTCCAACGAATCCAAACCTGTCTGAACGCTAATGTTTGCCTTCCAACACGGGTCAAGGCGGTTCAGGCAGTTATCTTCACTCAGCGTCAGTGATGGCGTATAACTGCCAACACACGTACACGTGTAATAATCCGTACCAAGAATCGGATAACATTTATTACCGTGCTGAACTTGGCAGTTAGCGTAACCAGTTGGTAATGACTGTGATGAGGGCAAAACATGCGCCAGTTAGTTGGCGTGGGAAACAAAAGTAATCCTTACAACGATCGAGGTAAGGCAACAGTACGATAACATAGTTCATGTCGAATGATGCGATTTATCAGGGGAAAATGTTTTCTACAGCATCCAAGTGCAGGCGCAGCACTTGTCGAATGCGGTCAGGCTCGCAAGGAATAGCCTGAAAATGTGAGCTATGAATGTTTCGTTATGGGCTGATTTGTTTTTCTGAAAGAGTTGTTCTGGATTATGGGATATTCGTACAGAATCATAACTAAGTGTGCGCCTGCCTACTTATCTCAGCTTCCTGTGACCATGATTGCAGAAGGTAGTCAAACAAGTGAACGGAGAGCTGAATGTAATATCGTAGCCAGAGCTGGTTTCACGATTTTTCTCGGAGGTGTTCATGTTAGCTATTTGTGTCATTATCAGAGTCATAGAGGAAACGGTAGTGGACAGGTTTCGCAGTTGGTGGTCAGTGGATTACTACAGTTATAGATACTGAGCGAAATATACACAATGTAGGTAATGAGAATGATATTACACAGGATGCGCTTAGTTCGTGCTGAGCAAGCACGAACAAATTAAGCGTGGGCTACTCAGTAATCAGTAGCACGAGCAACTGTGGTTGATTAGCCCTTGTATGGGGAGGCACGTCCAAAACCCCATAACAAACGGACCGGGGACGGCGGGGACGACCGGATGAGTCATCGCTCGACTGGATCGGACCAACGGCCGAGACTTGGCAGGTAGAATAGAAGGGACGATAAAGTTGAAGGCGTGATTATTCCAACACTCGCAGGAATATCGCGACGCGGTCGTGGACTATCATCAGGGGCCAGCGTAGATAGATAGAGGAGAACAAGATCAACCGGATGAGCAATTGCTCAATGCAATCGGACCAACGGGCGGAGAATGGCAGACAGAAAACCTCAGATAGACGGCGCCGACCACGCACATAAACCAGGCAGAAGTGCACACGATGCGTGAGCGGAACCCTGGGGTGTCGTGGTCCGGAATGGTGACACATAAACGCGAGCGCGCGCACGGCATGACTGACTAACGTAGTGGACAATAAAGATTGTGATTTGTTGGACGCTTCTTCGCTACAATGTGACTACCCGACACTGACGGATAATGATCCATTTGACTTGTTTTTCCGTAAATTTGCTGAGTGCATAAACCCTACAATTATGTTTGCTATAGTGCGGCTGATTGAGTCGCCAGTCCAAAATAAGCCAGTGAAACCCACACGTGTTTTCTTGATAACAAGCTGTAAAGTATCTCCCTCTTATCATCTCGCTTATCAGGCCGCCTAATTGTGCCACACGACGAATTGTTATATGGTAAACGGTTATGTCCGCACTGTGTCACAGGAAGATACATTAGCTGATGTTGAAGGGGAAACTCGATTTGCGTAAAAAAGAATGTCAAACTCTACCACAGATCTATGGGTGCTTCTATTTGTCCCAAGCAAGTGTATCGTGCAGACAAATCAGAGAGAGAAAAAGAATGAGTGGCAAGAAGAAAATAAGTGAATAGTACGACTAAAGTTTGAAAACAACAGTTGTATCATGACCACAGTATAGGCAAACGAATGGAGCAGTTTCGCCAAATAATCAGCGAACATTACATCGGTTGGTATTAACCAAGAATTATGTTTATTTCCTTCTCCCGGGGATGTAAAAAAATTTGGTTTCAACATGTTTGAGTTGTAGGGACACTACTGGCTTATACCTAGGAAATAAGAGGTGTGTTTCAATCAATGAGTAAACCAGTCAGAATAAGTGAACTGATCATATTCGATGATAGTAAGGACGCCCAGTCTCATATTCCAAAGCTGGAGTATTTTCATTTTTTTCTCCCTGACAAGGTATTGTAATTACACAACAGGGTAGGCCACGAACCCGACCTGTACTGTTACCTTGACGAGGTGGTCAGGCTTGTGTACTGTTTTGATCCGGCGGGCTATGCTGACTAGGACTCCGGTCTTCCCAGGTGCAACCTTGTCAGACAGGCCAAAGGGGAGCAGTCAGACGAGAAGCAGTTACACTCATAGGATTGTATGTCGTACTACTGACCGCGTAGGAGTG
>QNGE01000880.1:27465-43728 GCA_008508345.1 Paragonimus westermani
GATGATGATAAGCCACGACTTCACACGGTGTAAGTCAGAACAATGTAACAATTTCTTTCAGAGAGTAAAGTTTGAACTGTTCAGAAGTCCTCTGTCAGAAGTATGACCAATCCTTGCTTATGAGTAACAAAATCGAAACGGGAAAATACAACCCACCAAGTTTTGTGGAGTCACGATGATAGCATAATTTTTATCGCGGTTCCTTGTCCTAGTCTAATGCATGATATTTTTATAGATTCAGTCACACGGTAATGCAGCCTATTGCTTTCTAATTAAAATTGGTGCATACCCACTACTGAATCATAACTTCAGAAGTGAACTAAGAGACAAATCAATTTGAAGTAAAGTTCAGAATTGCCTCACATGATTTGGTGAATCTTCGTTGTGTCCATCAATTCTATTCTATGGTTCCTTTTATCTATGGATCAAGTGAATAACTTAATGTTTTTAGGATACATTGGTAACCGAAAAGGACAACCACACTTAATTCTATTACTGACTCCACTTAACATCTGTCAGCAGTATTGACCCACATGATCATTTTATTCTACAAGGAGTCCTCGATATTCTCACTACTACACACATGGGAGGTTAACTTTGGGTTTCAGTTCGAAGGCCTTTAGCATGAAAAGTGCATATTATTTGTTGTTGAAAATGAATATGACTGATTTGCTAATAACGGCGTGTCTAGAAGACGGGGTTGCGATTTTGTTAAGCAACTAAATCACAGAAGACAATTGATTGACACATTTTCTTATGTAGCTGAACCGGAATCTGCAAGATTTCGGAGACGTCAGGAATGAACTAAATCATGACATCCTTCTCGACTGACTGTTAATTCAGCAAACTTGAAATGTTACTGAACTGGCGGTAACACGGCAGTGGCAAACAGAAAGTTAGGCGCAGGGAATGACTGACTGTGAGGCGGTAAAAACACAAAGAAAAGTACATCTGAATTCCAGAAGGACCTGTAGCCTTGGAGGAAACGAATCGAATGAGGATTCAGCCTACCGAATGAAAACTCAGTCATTGGGGGTTCGGAGAAACACAAGTTTAACAGAAAAATCTTAAAACTTTATAAATATAGCAGTTGCATTAAGAGTAAATGGCATTATTGTTGAACGCTGATGTGTTTGGCTGTGTCGTTTTACTGGTTCGGTGTAAATGTGACAGTAGATGAAACCCAGTTGTGAAAAGTCAGGGCTTCAGGTGGATTCGGACCAGCGACAGACACAGCATACCTCAACGCGGCAAGCGCTCTACCAGCTGAGCTACGAGGCCACATCAGGAGCTGGGAAATTTCACATTTGGACTCTGTTACCCACCCGTCCCACTGTCTCATATGGAATCCACCAAATGATTCAGGGGATCGACTGCCCCGGCAAGATTTGTCAAACAGTTCACGCTGGAATCCACCGAAGCCACTGCTGAGCATAGAAATTGTATTACTAACAGAGTCCAAATGTGAAATTTTTTAGCTCCTGGTGTGGATTCTCAGCTCAGCTAGTAGAGCGCTTGACGCGTTGCTGCATGCTGTGTCTGTCGGTGGTTCTAATCCATCCGAAACCTCGATTTCTCACAACGGAATCCTATCCAAAATCATAAATCTGTCAAAGAACTCATTAGTAAGATTGACTTGCTGAAACGGCTGTCTCTCGTACAAAATTAATATGTTAAAAACTTTTGGTTGGAACCAATATAATATAACACGGAAAGTTAACTAGTTGTAAAATACAACGGCAAGTGAGGTACATTACAGCAGTATCCATATCACGGGGAGCTGTTAGACACCATCTCGACTAACGTCACTGGTCAGTGTCCATTTGAATGTCGAAGCTTTTACCAAGAAAGATAGGAACATCCTGTAATTCCGTACTTGTTAATCTTTGCCTCCATTCTACTTTCTCTTTTGTTCTATGCTGGTGAGTTGGGGACTCGTCAGTGAGTGCAGAGTCCAGTAAATAATGGATAGACATTCTCATCTATGGCTTCATTGCATAGTTATCATGACTCCGCACACTTCACCTAGTGTACTCCAGAATAATGCAATCTGACAATATAAAACTCTTGAGACCTCAAATCTATGAGCAAGTTAATTTTGTTGTTTTCGTCATATTTTCTGCTGTACGAAAACGCGGCGCGGTCTACTCTACAGACCTTTCATAACTATGAGCAGTCAACCTAAAAATATACGCAGGATTGAGTGGGTTTGAAAAAAACTTGTGTTTATTCGAAATCTAATAATTCACGGAACTTAGTAGTGTGTCCTGTCGAATAGTAAGAACTGACAGTATGTTGGGCAGTAAAACTGTTGGAAAATGGACAAATCCAGGCTCGACGACGAAATTTAACATCCTCTGAAATGTTTGTGGAAGGAACTATTTCGGAGTGCAGATAAACTTCGAATCAAAAGTAGCACAGACGTAATTAGGTGAAACATCGAATGAGAACGAGCACGATGCAATGTGCAATGTTGCACAAAGTAAACAATAGGACAGTTCGGACCTGATTATTTCCCTGTTACTCTACATCTGGAAAAATAAAATGCGGAGCAGATGGACGCACAAAACAATGAAAGAAAATATTCATCTTCAGTGACACACTTGACGGAGTTTTCAATTTTTCTTTTTACTCAAAACAGTGAATCAGAAACAGCCGATGAAGTCATGTTTCGAAGAGAAAAACAACCTCTCACAGGGAAAGTGAGTATATGATTTTATAGGGTCCAATTAGCTATCAGTAGGCGTACAATACACAATAACTGTCTTGGAAGATAACGGACCGCGCTAGGATCTGAGCAATCAGGCGGGTCAAACAAGTTGCCTGCTAATAACAGTTGAAAAATAACAACAAAATGTACAAAAGCTAAGCTAAATGATGGTGGTTTAGAGTTGGTCACTAAACCCAACAGTACATTTGCATGTGAAGTGTTCACGCTCCAGTCACAAACATTATACTTTCATTACAGGTTACCTTTGTAGTGTCTAAATATAATTTGGCTGTCCTAGCAATTCTGCAAACTTTTTCACTCAAATATACAAATGATCTGGTTTGTGCCCCACTTTTGCCTGTTGTTCTGCCTTGTCAAACAGCTTGCTCGAGCTGGTCAGAGGGTGTTAGACTCGCCACACATCTCTTGACGCACGTCTAAACCAGTCGATGTGGATTCAGTTGCCAAAGTGAATAATGACGACAATCCCCTTCGGTTAATTAACTGTTGAAACTCTACTTCGGGTTCCTTCTATCGCGTACCTAGGTGTCACTAGGAATAATCAGTTGATATTTTTTCATGTCAAGGGATCAGAAAGCCAGCTCACTACATTCTGTTTGCTCTCAGTTTTTTTCCACACATCCACGACTCAATCGCTTAAATGGCGCAGGTGTACTACTTTCTAAATATACTCTTCATCCCATTGCCAAATCTTCGGCTTACTGATCACGTGTGACGTGTGAGAAACTTATGTTTGAAGTTCCATTCGCATCAACTCATCCAAAATCAAGATTGCTTATTCTAATTTACAAACCCCAATAATCTCCTCTCTTCATCAGGTTAATGTCTAATACATTTATGCTTGCCTAATCGTCCCTTACTTCGCAAACCAACAGCACCCCCAAGCCCTCGTACCCGTAGATTTGACCCAAGGATCAAAATACATGTGGGTATGCATCTCTCATGTTCACCCAAATTCATACATAAACACACATTTGATCACACACCGCCACATTCTTCTCTCTTATTCCATAGACAACTAGCTTCCCACTCTTCTCAACTAATACACAAATAAATAGTTTACGGATAAACAGTGGATGTTAGCATTCACCTTACTAGCTATGAGTTGTTTAATTTCTGTGATTTGAAATGACCAAGCCATATACGTTTCAGTTGCTTAAATTAGAGTACATATTGTTCACTTCAGAAGTTGAATAGGTTGCAGTGTTAGCCTAAGTGTGATCCTGTGAGAACAGTCCCACACACCAACAATTCATTTTGGTTTCACAATCGTTGTATCCCGAAAATTACCCAGAGTTGCCGGAACGCTGTCTTACTATCATCACAGTGTGCTGAGTGACAAATTTTAAAAGTCCTTTTTAACACCATATAGTTATATGTGCACAGTAAGAGATGTAGCTGGATTTCAGGATAAGCCATGAACTAACGTTAACAGAACTACGGCTGATATCGTGCATCAATTTTGAAGATTTATACCTCTGAACAAAGTGATGATGAAAACCTGACTGGCGGTTAAGTGGATTAGAATAAACGGAATTTGTATGACAAGCAAATTTAAATCATTATCACATATAAACATGACAGGTCGAAGAGGTTCATGTCAGCAGACACTGCAGCCGAGCGATATCAATGAGTTTCGTTTAGTCTTACTTTAGCAAATCATACTGATAAAAATCTTTGATAACAACAGTAGGTAATTGGAACGGAAAGATGAAATCTACCCGATTTAAGCGTTCAACGCAGGCATCCCGGGGGAGTGAACAATCCGGGCCCATGAATTCTGCCTTGCAAACGCAATGCGCTTCATATTGACCAACGGCCATACAACTCAGAGTGTTCTCCAACACGCATGGAGGAAATTGCTTGTTTAAGCAAGGATTTCGTGGCACACATAATTGAAGATTTGGGTCCCATTCGTGCAGAGTGTTACAGTCGCAAATATATTCGTTCTGATTCAAGATAAATTACGTGAGACAAATTCAGTGGAAATAGCATGTACTTATGGAAGTTAAACATGAAAGGGTACCAATTTAGCCCTTCTGGGAATATGCGCTCGGAGAAAGCTTTGTTGTAACACACTATTTGCGAACCTCAAAATTTCGATAATTTTTTATTTTAGCAAGTGACGTTCATCATAGCGGCATGGTATTAATTGAGAGGTGGGTGATAATTTTGATAAGATACTGGTGGTATAAGGTAAAACAGTTAAACTGATCAATTCAAAGAGTGTCTGTGAAACTTTTCACGCCTGCGCCAGACTTTTTTCACGTTTATATTCTTATCTTTGGAGGCCTCCCAGATAGAGGTTGAATAATTTACTAGTTAGGATCTCTTGAGTAACCACAGTGAGGCATTACTTATAATGGATAACTCCACAGACTAGACCAAATTTAGCGCGATCCACCTGTGAAATATTTAGCTGACCGTTCAGTTACACGTAGCACAAACTTGTTACACTTAAAGTCGAGGACAGTTAATTGCAGTTGCCAAACTGTACATCAATACAAAACTTGTAATTTCTGTGACTGAGTCGGTAAAACAAAGCATAACCTCTTGATAAATCCCTCCTGGAAAACTAACCCACTGCATCCAGTTCGGGATTTCTCGAACCAAATTGAGAGGGCCTCAGTACCCAGGGTTTAAACACCAACCTATCAAACACTTCTAGCATTTGCGTGCATACAGTTCGTGTAAGAGTCGTGTCAGTGGAACAAATCCGACCAAGACTCAGATCTTCTGTAATTCAATTAAAAATGAAAGAATATACAACTCTTTCAAAATCAAGCTATATAAACAATGTTAGAAACTGGATTTGAATACAAAAAACACCTTCCTTTGTGCGTAGCCTAAGCCTGGACAATTTCTGCTAACCTCAAACGGTCCGACAGTTTTACACAGGAATGGATTCTTCACACCCTGGAGGTAAATACAAGGACCTCCGTAACATGGGTCTGGGCAATAAAGTTCTATCTGCGACTTCAAACTTCTCTGGACCATAGCATCGATATGCCGATAATCTTCCCAGGCCTGAAAAGCACACACGAAGACAAATTTAAACACAGAATGTTAGTATGATTAAATACTACCCAAGTACAATGGCGATAAAATATGTCAAGTCTACAGTGTGATCTTGCTCACTATCAGGTCGACAGACAGGTGATAAACAAGCTCATGTTACAAACATAATACTCGGGTTTTGATCCATCAGTGGAATATTTAAAAGTTTCCGCAAGATTAAAGCCGAAGTTTAGCAAATTTCATTGAAACGAGCTAGTCAGGTGGTTTGCCTTCATTAGGGGACTTTGTTGAATGTGGAGAAAGAGTGAACGAAAGATGTGCGCATAACTTTAGTATACAAATAGTGTACGGAACACTGAGCTCACTTTTCAAAGAGAACTTACTGCAAAACGAATTCCATTATCACAATCTCTGTTTTTGTGTTTACTTTCACTTGTCAGATCGACTCAACTAACCACCCTTCTGTGCTCTCCGACCAAAATATCAGCGTCAATAAGTGATCAACACAAACGGAGACTGGGAAAATTTGTTCGGACTTCTGCTAACTACGTGGTAAGTTATCAACGGAGCAGTCTCCGGACAGTGGTTTGCGAGCTGGCGTAGCCAAGGTCAGAGCTTCCCCGAATGTCTTGAAAAAAATCCGATGGAATCAATCTGGAGATAGGAACTAGACTACTTGGTGTCGTGTAAACTGCACGACGGTAACAAAACCTAACCACCGATGAATGTGAAATCTGACTGCTTTTTATCTATGGTGTATCTACGGTGTATTCTTGAGACAAGTCACTCGGTACCGTTTCCAACGTTGCAGTAAATCTCCGACTAAGCACTGTTGAGGGTGAACTCAAGTTGGCGAATGAAAACTTTTGGCAATGATGTGCGTGTACAATTGGGGTACGGATCCAAGAACAGTTGCTGTAATGGACAACTAAACAGTGGTAGACATAATAAGATTCTATTCGAGACAGTCTCTAGTTTATCACTACACATTTTAGATAACTCGGAAAGGTAGCTTGGACCGGACATTTTGGGGACTTGCCATACGGACTAACATCTAAAAGATGTACGAGTGACAGTTTATTATTTATGAATACAATAATACAGTATTCAATGAGTCCACTTGTGCTGCAGAACACAATGACCTGATCGTGTAACGATGTGACAACTATGGTCGAATGTGCTGACCATCTCTCACTTTAAGCTGTAAACAAATTCACAGTGAACCGTCAACAAAGAGACGGCAAGCCTGCTAAGCACAAGTAACTTAAGTGGAACATGTATTTTAAATTCGTGTAAACAATCGATTCCTGTCATTTTACACAACACTCGCTCTTTTTCAGGAACCTGGGTATGCTACCCTCTTCTACCATAAATACTTCCAGTGGAAGATATCCCCAAGGCCCTGTCTTGTTTCTCGACCATTGTGTAAATACGTGTGTCTTGTATCAAGCGCGTTCATAATTTTGGTTACGGAGTACGTCATTTTTATAGAAAGTTCCCCTGACCCTCCCAGTATTCATTGCGTTCTGTTCCAATCACGTGATTTTCCTTAATAGTCAGGTAATGTCTGGTTATCACTCGTATCCTTTCGACCACTGTTGATTACTACACCCCCCCTGATGTCAATTAATGTACACCATGCATCTGTTGGTGACATTCGTGGTTATCACGTACACTTTAGTAACTATCCCAACCCAGCCAGCGCATGTAAAAAGCACTTGGGTAATCTTTCGAATCCATGACTTATTTCTGCGCAATGACGTCAGATAACGCCGTACGAGTGTTTGCCAGCCTTTTTCAGCAAGCCCCACTCAACAAACCGTCCAGAGATATTGCTTAGTCGGTTTCGCATGTGTTTGCTGTCCTCAATTGTCAGTTTGTTGGTGATAGCATTCATGAAATCGTGCAGCCTGATTAGTATTTTTTTCCGTTCCACTTTAAGGTGAGGTTTGTTATAGCACCTTTCCAACTGTTTATGCTGCTCACATTACCCTGATAACCGGTCTAAATCGTTCAAACTTTTGGAGCTGTAAATGAGTCCGCTTCGCTCAACTTTCTGAGGTGTGTTCTGAGGTGGTGTTCATTGCATCTAAGTATTTTGCATATACTTACGCTGTATTTTACAGCTTAATACAGTTACTGTTCCATTGTCTAGTTCATCCTGTTTAGACAGGCTTTCTCAGCTTAGGCTTTACCATCTCACAGTTTGGTTCCGGCAGATGCGAATTTTACTAACAACTTAATTTCAAAGCTGACCAACCATTACTGGTTGCCAGTGCCAAGTAGTTCGCCATCACTGCGTATCTTTTGATCTCATCCCATCAGGATTACGCTGGATATCGAGTGCGCAAGTAAAACCACGACTGACAATTACAGGCCACTAGTGCCTACTTACGTACGCAGATAGTCTTTGGATTCTGCCACGGGGACGAGGTAATTCCGATATACACGTCAACAGCCATGGGAGAAAAGTGAGAGCACAATATTTGGGAAAGCAAACTGTAAACCTAAACACAGGATTACACCTATTGCAGTTTGCCGGTAAAGGAACCCAAAATACTTATTTGTCTGCTTTCTCCATTCACTACCAGTCAGGACATTCAGACAATCGGTAGTTCACCCGTTTGGTTGTGTGCAGACCGTTTCATTCTTGAATTCCCTGATTCGTAATTCTATGATCCAGCGGCCTGTCTAAATTCAGCAATGTGTCGTTTCCTTTTTGTCTCACTCATATCTTCTGATAGAAACAATCAGTTACATTCGTCCCTAACAGTGTCCTTCATAGGCGATTCTGCTAATCCTATCCACAATTCCACAAGACAAATAAATACGATGCATCTGATAAACAGATTGCTCTGATATGTCAGGATCTGAACCACATAACTGCCTTGTGCACATCGAAGTTATGGACGATTGCTGAAGTTGACCAGCGAAGCTGGGCCAACAAAAATACGTCAACTCTAGTGAAAAAGGAAACTATCATCTGATTGGCGGGTGACACTGATCATGATTGTGAAAGATAACCAACGGCAGTATATCACGAGATTGAATAGAAATTTTCGTGGTCATCAGACTAATGGTAGTGTGATCATTGATGTGTAACCAAAAATTGCGCTGGTTGTAAGCCAAACATTATTAACATTTTATCCCAGATTTTTCATCAAGGTCACCCTACCAGCCAGTTCATTCAGCCTCATCTATGAAATTCATCTTTGCACAGACTGAAAGTCAAACTTCAGTCGATGGGTCTTTGGTACGAGCGCAATAAACACCTTAAACCGAGCGCGGCCAAATGACCAATTCTGAATAATCCGCTAAATTTGCTCATGGATAATGGTGAGGCTGATAGATCGCCCCGAAAGCAGACACAGTAACTGAAACCAGTCATGTGTAGTGTTCAATTTGTTGAACTAGGATTAGTGATTGAAATACACGGTCAATAAATTTCTTAAACCGGCATGTTTGTTTGTTGAGAACACTGGATTTTCATGCTGTACGCAAGAAAAACGTATCTTCATTGGGAATAATACTGATACAAAGAAAGCTGGCTAAGCCAATTTACTCCCTCAGAGGGTGACTTTGGTTTAGAACACCAAGATAATTTGAACATCTTACTCGGATACACCAGTGGTAGAGGAAGAAGATGGAAATGCTTTGCACGGGATCCATTAAAACGTGCATCACCTCTCTTGCTTGACGGGGTGCTGTTTCGCAAGAATCATCGAACGCTGGCAGGTCACAGCACTGCCAGTATTGCTGGTCGTCCGTCGTGCAAAAATAACTTCGCACGAATGTCACATACAATTCATAATTCTGCTGTACTGTTAATCCGGACCTGTAGACAATGTCTTGCACACCGACCGAGAAATTTTTAGCTGCGAAACAGAAAGTTAACACAGTGTGACTTTGTAGCTTTGTAGGCAATATCCAGGATTGAAAGCCGTACTAGTGGTGTCGCATAAAACACGCAAACCAATGTGCACCCCGATAGAGGTTGCCTGTTCAAATAATTGGGAGCCTAAAGCTGCCGCTCATGTGACTGGTGTAGGACGGACAGGCCGCTAACGCTCCAGGCCACCTGTTCCGGAGAATTAATGACGGTTTGACCGCGAAAATTCAGGCTTATTAACTAAGGCAGTGTTCTTTTGCTGGTTCGACGTTGTAACTGCTGTCAGGTGCCCGGGGAAATGCACAAACAGTGCTAACGTACTGTGGACATCCATGCACTTAACGAAAAAGCGGAGGGCGCAGCTGGTTCAGTTGTTAAGTTAATGTCAACGATGGACTTTCTAATCAAAACAACCTAAATAGTCTCAACCAGTTGTAAGAAATCCGCATCAAATTTAGTACGAATGAATTTGAACAGTTTGGGCGTCGTGTTTAACATGTCATTGATAAGCAGATTGAGGATAACACAACATTACGAGCAAATTGTAATACTCTACGTTTCAACCACCTCGGGTGGCCTTCCTCAGGAGTGCTGTAATCGAAATCACATTCAACCAGTATTTTTATGAAGTAGTAGCATTATGTCCCAAAATTTACATTTTCAAACTTGTGAATTTTAAGGACTTGTTAACACAACACTGGTGTAATTGTGAGGCACGTCTTAGTTTTTTTTAATACTTAACCCATCAGAATCACCCCTACTTAAACTCTGATAGCGAGGCTAAGCTGGCTTTGTTAAGCGGGCAAAACGTTCAGCGTTTTCAGGTAATCATTAATGCATTAATATGGATTTTCACTTGCACAAGTGAAAAAGTTGTCGCGAAACTTTTGTTCACGAATATCCAATTTGATTGTACATCACGAAGGAAAATCCTGCTTATAAACCATCTTAATGAAATAGATCGAATGACATTGTATTTCTTTAAAATTTTAGAGACTGAAGAATTTCCAGCTGCAGTAATGATATAGGAAACAATTGACGAATTGTTGGTATTTTTCCAGTACTCAAAAGAAATGTGAGAACAGTAACGTTGTCAATTGTTGCTGTTCGTCTACTATTCTTTTTTGAACATTAGCAAAATTCTTCTGTTAAACTGTTCAGTCCGTCTCCTAGCTTTGGCAACATAGTCGGTGAAGGGTCAAGACGTCGTCTCCTGAAGCGGCTCGGTGTTGATTCAACACTACTTAGGCTATCCTAGATACTAAGCATACTGTGTCCGGATATCGGTGAATATCAGCAGTGAAGATCACATAGATTCACACAACAAACTGGTTAGCTCTGGGTAGTCATGCTGTTGAGGCACTGCAGGACCACCTAATAAGCTGTTCATTCCCTGCTCTCTTGCAAATGAGTTTTCATTAAACGGGTTGCCTAAATCAACAGCCTCTGAAAGTGGTGGTCCGGCAGTCGCACGATCCAGCTGCCGTGTTGAACGGCTGCATACTTGCACTTAGTGAACCATGTGGTCCTGTTGGGATGCGTCACTGTGTGTACAAACTTCCTGTGACTCCGGTGGTTAAGTGTAGGCATCCATAATATATGAATTTTGTGCATATTCTACGACAGTGAATCAGGTTTTTAAAGGTACCGTTAAATCATCCGGAAAAACTTACTTGCTTCAAACGATCCGCTAATGGGAACAAAAATGGGGAAGAGTAGCGTTCCGAAAATTCCACGTGTAAATCCACGCAGGTACGCTTTGGCGGAGAGATGTCGTTTAAGATCAACCAGTACCCTGATTTTATTACCGTTCAGTTCGGACAGCCATAAGTCCAACATTTCCGTAGAACAGTTTATCGACAAAAGTTTTATTGCCAGTAAGATGAAAGGTTTGAGAAGGTGGACCATAATCAGTATGTAATTCAAGTAGTTCAGTGTTCAATCGACGTTTGAAATCCGAGCATCAAGATTCCTCCCTAAAATTCCGGTTAGTTAATCAACAGTCTTTGTTATCAGTGTTACAGAAAGCCATCAACTACTGCAGGTCTATATGATGAATGATACCACGTCCTCTCAGCTAGTTATGCATGGCTGCCTCCAGCACTAGCACAATTACAAGCAAATTAGACATGTAAATTGAAAGCATCTTAGAAATCGAAAAAATGTATGCTTAAAAGACTAGTTTAAGATAGCAAACGTTGTCGCGTCAGATGACGTTACATACCTAAAATACCCAGTCTTATTTCGGCTTTTTTCTTTAAGTCTGCGGTCCACTATTGCCAGATTAATTCATTTATGACGACTGTGGGTTTAAGGAAAGGATACTGTGACAAGATTCGACGTTCACTTCAGCAATAAAATGGAAGATCATAAAAGAAAAATTTAAAAATTGTGGAAAATGGGAAGAAATATGGTTAAATGTAAGAACAAGAAACACGCGTCTGATTATAGCACGTTGTCATTCCAGATTTAAGTAAATCCGAGCTCGTAACCCGCAGGTGAAAACTGCCTTCTTAACGTCAGAGATTAATTATGGTCATTTCAAATTGTGACCACTTTTTCGTTTACTAACATTCTGGCCTTGTCCAGTTGCTAGTGTTGTCTCTAATTCTCAATGTAGTAAGCGCCAAACTGGCGTGCGGAGAACGTGTTCCACTCATCATAGACTGTACAACCGCATTGGTTAATCAACTGATCTCTGACCGTCCGATTTCCGAATATGAAGTTGGTAAACTGCCGCACTAAACATGTAGTCAGCGTAGATCATTTGGAAGAGACAACCGTGTTCAAACGCAAACATGCCACGTTAGGTTCTTCATTAACAGGCCACCTTTCTGAATCATACAGCAAAATGGATCACACAATTGCATATGCCGTTTATTTTAGCAATAATTGGACCTCTTTTCGACTACATTTACGAAATATACCGGTTAAGACAACAAGTACCTTTGCTATCCGTACTCACACCTCGTCAGTACTGTACCAAACTGACGATATGGCGGCACTCAACTATGTGAAATGATTTACATTCCAGAAAGTGGAAGATGGAAATCCCAGACATAAGGTCGTACTTTGCATCCTGGAGCCACGAAGAATGCTATTTACGAACCAGCCCAGTCATTCACCTTATTCAGCGTGAATGTGTTTTTGAAAAAAGAACCAAATACAACAATGCCACCTATCTACTCGACGTCAATAATCTCAGTGTTAGGAAGGACCTCTACCCCATGATCATCTTGTGAATATGCAAATGCAAACCACCTGACAAATACCGAAGTTTCAACGAGCAAGCAGGATTTGGTACCGTACTAGTATTGAAAGTGAAAATTGGAATATGCTGACTCGTTTCTAAATTATATTCTAGTCAATAAAAACTGCCCACTGTTCCAAAACACAGTGGTTTGACCCATGGGGCGCATTTATTTGTAGTGTGAGATAAAATCCAGTGGTTTATCATGGTTGGTATGTCAATTTGTGGGCCACAGTCATTGATAAGGATGGTTAAAAATGAGCACCTCCTTCACAGGTTGCCGTCTTTACAGCACACTCTGAGTGCCCTTCAATAAACCTAAGTATAAACAAGTCAACCATAAAACGATAGATATATTTCCAGAGTACGAAAGTGTGACACTATAGTTGAATGTCATGCGTACTTAAATCAATGTGAACCATCGCAAATAAACTTATATTCAATGTACACCCATCTAAAGTCAACAATTTTCTAAATCCCCGTCGCTTAGGTCGTACTTGACGACTCTTTGATGCCGGTTCACTTTCGGTTTTTTGTGGAGCCAAAACGTCTGAAGTATCCTCCGTGTTTGTTTCTGAGAATGTGTACCGCTGAAATCGAAGTTGGGTTTAGACACAACCAGATAAAGCCAAGTCGATCAAGTCTGTACTCGCCATTTCAATCACTGGCCAATCAAGTAATACAATCGCAACCCACATGACCATCTTGGCTGTGTTAGTTACGTGGGCAAAAATTGAATAGATTAACAGAAAGAGAACGGTGGGTGATGTTGGGCGAAATAGTACGTGTTAGAAATGACAGGTGATGGAAGTGAGCACAAAGATAAACGGTTAACAAGAGGCGGATAACGTAAACCAAGACGTAGTGATCAATAAACATACGGAAAAGAGCCTTAAGATTACGCTGAGAGTCCCCGACCGATTGCGCACACCCTGCATTTTTTGAAAGTGTATTTAATTTATCTTCAGCGCGCTGAGAGGGACCGGTTTTCACTGTCATATATTCCGACCAATATTTATCCGGTTTTCAGAGGATGTCAACAAGAAGCCTGTATTCACGTCCATATAAATAGTCTGTGGAGGCCAGGATCTGTGCGTCGAGCTAATATACGGTAGATGAGGATTGTTACCAAGTATTCACCGGTGACGTATTGGTCACATGATTAGCATGTCTAGCCTGTATGTGCGACTGACATCTCAAACGGAGCATCAAGCAAATCTTTACAGGCACAACTCACTATACTGGCAATTTATTGCTTACCAGGCATGGCTGGTTCACCTGAAATCAGTACTCGAGGTTTAAACTCAAAAACGTAGTAAAGGGTTAGCAGAACACCTTACCCACCAACATCTCGAAAGCTGAACAAATCATCCATAGCAAGCGAAAGTCCTTACTGGTAGCTTGATGTGACTAGCTGTTGGTCCTAAATTCACCAGAAGTATGGATACCGAATTCGAATTATTGATCCACAATAAGCACACAATTCAGTCTAACAGCAGATAAACTTTCGCGCATTACAGTAAATGTTTCAAGGTTATCTGAAAGTAACCATCCTGTTGAATACAAACACAGCTGTTTTAAAGTTGTCTTCAAGATCACCGATCGTCCTTCAATGTGGACAAACTCCCACATGTTAAATTGACCTCCAAACATTAGTAGTAACACGTCAAGGAGTTTAAAAAGAACAGTGATTTAAGTGGAGAAAAAAGGAGTGTTAAAAGTGAATCTAGGAGCACGCCGTTCATCGAATCCGTGCAAGGGAGGATGCCTGGTTCAACATAGACACACTGTCCTGTTATGCATAAACACAGACATTCAGCATAACACCTTGAAACACAGTCGAAAGTGACTTAGTTCGTTGCAAAGTCTCTGTTACCGTAGCTTATAAAACATCTTTTTAAATTGAACGGAAACTGCGTCTAATGCATGATTGTTTCACCACCTCCGTGAACGTCTACTCCATCCTGAGTAATATTTATAGCGTTCTGTGCAGCATTTCGTACTTTATAATTTTTCTTGTTCACTCTTCTCGCCTTTATCAAACTAACTTGTACAGTCCATGTTTAACTCGAGTTCATCGATTGATTTGATAATCAATAATTCAAAATCTACTTCCGAGGTCGTGAGCTGTGCGTCTTCTCTGCGTTCTGTGTCGCTCGTGTACAGGTTTCGAGAAGGTTAAATACTAACGGAACCAGCCATCTGTTTTCGGCGGAAATATCTTAGGAGTAACATTACGGGTCGTTTCCGTCGGATATTTCATTCCGTGTAGTGGGATTTCTAAACTAACACACCTTCACGAACTACTGTGAGTCATTTCATTTTGGTTTGGTACCACATTTTGGCTCCGCGTTCATGGTCAGGTAATTTGACACTGTTTAGGTCCACTACATGAATTGGTGAGCCCGAATATTTTTTTTACATATTCTTCTTCGTACATTTACGTCTTCTTTTTGGTTCCGTTATCTGTAAGCTCAGAACTCCCAAAATTTTGCGATGATTTCTGATTTCGACACTAGTTTACTTTCCGAGAAGGCTATTAACCTTAAATTACCTGCATTTGGTATTTCATATCCTCGTGTTTGGTTCACTCAGGTGGAAGCATTTTTTCGATTTCGTAAAATTACTTCACAGTCCACCATGTTCTCTTATGTGGCTACGCAGTTGCCTACAGATATTGCGTCCGAAGTAATCGATATACTTGACCCTATGCCAACTGAGTTCTGATACGATAAACTCAAAGTTGCTGTTTTAAAGCGTACTACGGCATCAGATTAGGTCAAGCTCCAACAATTACTCTCCGGCGTCGAGTTGGGTGATCGCACCCCCTCTCAGCTGCTCCGCCACACGAGATCCCTGGTAGGCGATAACAGTATAGGTGATTCCATCCTCAGGCAACTGTGGATCAAATGCCTCCTGCTTAACACCTCGGTCATTTTGTCAGTACAAGACCCCGACACTCCATTAGAAAAGTTAGCAGAGACGGCGGACAAGGTCTACGAGTGTTTCTTCAAGCGTCCCATCAACAGTGTGAAAGACCCTTCCCCTTATGCCGATACACAACAAGAAACGCTTGATAATCTCCAACAGCAAGTGTCTCAACTAACACTCACTGTGAACAACTTAGCTGGACCCCTCATGAAGGGTCGCAAATTTTCGCGCACTCGCCCCCGCTCTTGCTCGCGACCTCACATAGTAAAGCCGCAAACCTCTGATATCTGTTACTGCCCCAGACGTTTCGGTGATAATGCCCGCAAATGCACACACCCATGTGCATATAGCAGTCCGCGCACTAAGGACAACACCAACCAGGGAAACGACCCGGCCAGCCAGTAATGGCGACAGCTGCCGCTGGCTAACCCGAGAGTCGCCTGT
>QNGE01000880.1:58622-77494 GCA_008508345.1 Paragonimus westermani
GGGTCGGTCGAAAATATTTAGTGCGCTGGTATGATTCATTTGTTTATTTTATTCAGTCTCCGGTGCGTTTCTTGTCTATCGCAGCGGGCTGCCCAACCCTAAAAACTCTCGGGGAAAAAGGGGGTAGTTTTGTTCAATGCTGTAAGATGGGTAAATGGGAGTTGTCTCTCCAGGCACCATGTTCGGGTCGCCTGGAAGAGAGTGAAAACACAATGAAGTACCCTCAAGACAGGCGGAAGTAGATAGCTCACTATGTCACGTCTGGTTCACCAATTTTTGGAACTGCTCCAACAACGATCAAGAATGAAAAACGAAGACTCAGCGCGTAGACCGCTGTGTATTAGTATCGACCCTGGAAAATAGAGCGTTCAAAGAAACGCGTCAAGCTAGCGAGACACTGAGAGAATTTTTCAACGCTCTCCTTGCCTCTTCAGCTTAAAGTTTTTTTATATACGCTCTAGGTCTCAACGTACCGTTTTTCTTTCCCATGTTAACGTGATTCTTCTCTTCATTCTCTACTAGTCATTCTCCGAGGGTGTTTTTTTCCTGAAATTTTCAAGCCGCACGCAGCTCATCACAAATGGGACAAAATGGGGCGTCTCCGGTGAAAATGTGGCATTATATACACGTTAGTTTTTCACGGTAGGTACTTCATAATCTGCGATGTTACTCATTTCCTTTTTTATCTCTCATTCAACTGTAGGTGTTAGCGCGTGCACTTTAATATGTTATATTTTTTATTGTTTTATTGCATCATCTTTCCATAAATGCTTGTGCTCAGGGCAATTTTTCATCAAATGCCTGTAAGTTGCAGTGATATGTTCCTGGGTGTTCTCACATCATCACACTACATTAGTTAGGTTCGACAGAAAATAGACCACCGTTTAGCGCCAACTATCCAAAGAAAGTGGAAGAGGTTCATGCAGCTGAATAAGTGTTTTGGATGTGGGTAAACGTCAAAGTGGGACTTCAGGAATGGTTGTCCACATTTGGGTGGAACAAATGCTTCATCTTACGGTTTGATGTATGATTTCTGCATTCCATTGATTTTATTCTAACCCGCGATTCAGGCATTCATGAAGAGCCACTGCCAGATGTAGTGGAATCAAGCATCGACAACGCATCCACCTCTTGCCCCACCGAGCTACCAAATGTAGTAGTGGAAAATGAACCACCTGAAATTAATAAGGAAAGCTTCGTTAAAAAATCCCCAGTAGAGCTGTCGCGCTCCCTTGTTATCCATTCCGGACTTTCCATTCAGCGTGACATCGTTGGATAGAACTTACGAGGAAACATATCATTGAAAGACCGACGTATTATACTGAAGTCTATGAGATATTACTATCCGAATTTGCCAAAAGACCTACGAACACTGATGGGCACTCCGAGAATTTGTAATAAAGTGGTTGTAGGGAATAGAGTTTATGTACACTTTGGTTTGATCCGCTGTTTTTGTGCTTTTCTCTGCCGCCGCCTCCCCAAATTGCTTGCAAGGAAGTGTCACTGCAATGGAACGTAAACGGCGTGCGATCATACAATTCCAGTAACACACACTTATGGCCAATCCTCTGCAGGATTATCAGGTCTTTTGTGTCAACGCCATTCGTGGTTGGTGTTTACAGTTGATCAGTGAGGCTGTCGAACGTTCAAGCATACATGCAGCAAAGCATTGATGAAATGGATCTTTCTTACCGCGAAGGACTGGTCATTCTCGGGAGTAGTGCAAACGTCCATGCGGTGCTTTCGAGCGTTGTATGTGACACCCAGCTCGTTGCTATGTTAAACATTGTACTGGTCACTCTGATTATCTCGGTTGTGACCGCTGCAGTCAGCGTGGTGTGTTGACAACAAACATGCTGACCTTTCCTAAATGTGACTGCCGAAACAGAACAAATGAAAGTTTCTGTTTCCAGACTGACCTACACCATCACACTGGCTATTCCCCATTCCTTTCTCTCCCCCTGGATATAATCCGGAGTTTTCCGCATAAATATATGCATCTTTCCTCAGGTGTTATGAAACGTTTGATCCGTCTCTGGATATCGTTATCACGTAATGCCGGTCACCGCCTTAGCCTTACTTCAATTCGTGTGGTATGTGATCGAATACAGAAGACGCATGCGCGCACAACGGTTGACTTTTAAAGGCTTTACCGCCCGATAACGGAGTTTGACCGCTGAAAAGCAACGGAATTCAGACAGTTTTTGCTCTATCTTGGTCCTGTTGTACTGCATGGTTCACTGGATTCTGATGTGTGTAGGCACTTTACTGGACTATCCGTTTGTATGCACATCTTATGTCACCCTTTATTGAGACCTAACTACGCATTTTTATTGAATGGTTGCTGATCATTTTCGTAAAAGAGATTTTTGACATCTGTGACCGTCTTCAGATAGTTTACAATGTGCATAGTTTAACTTATTTGTCAGACAATGTTTTGCATCACGGATCGCTCGACGGTTTTTCTTTATTCCCTTCTGAATCGTTTTTGCGCTTCATGAAAACGTGTATTCGCTGCCAAAACCCACCGGCAGAACAAATATTCTGCCAACTGACCGAATTAAACTACGGACGGACGATACACGACGGTGTCCCCGTGGATGATGTTGGTGCGGCATTGGACAGACGAAAAACTGGTGAGGCTGACTCAGAATAATCACGAACAGCATGTACTCCACTGAACCACCCAATAACTATGCGCTTATTGATGGCACCCCGGCAGAGATAATAGGATTTGGGACAAATACGGTTTCTTATTAATTATTTAACCATTACCTTAGTTACGACGAACTGCTTATTTATTCCGTTACTGCCCCGTCCTCCATAACCTATAGTAAACCCACTACCAGTATCATTGATAAATGTTTCGATATTTCTCACATAAATGGTTTTGTTTTGATACTTATTTTACATACTTTCAATAAATAGGTACAAGTTATTCTGATCGTTCTCTCAGACTTCCCGTATTCATTGGATGCACGTGAACAGAGCAGCACAAGGAACTGATTTTTAATGTGTTTTCTTCTGCAGATGTACCTTATAGTACAGTACAAATCTGATGATTCCATCGCTATTGTTTGCAGTGACAGGATGGTTACCAAAACGTCCGTCAGATAACCGACAGTTGGGAGCAAAAACATGTACAGACGTATGCTGGTGAACGTCGTGCCTCTACAATTCGTGACAACCGTCCAGAAGGTCAACGTGATGCTGCAGACAGGCTGAACACATTGCTTTCAAAACAACATCTTCAACCAAAGAGCTCGGTTTATCTGAAAAACAGCTTGAAGGTCAGCAATACTACGACGCCATTGTATCTCAATTGTCTTGATCAAGGGGTACGGACGTTTTCGATCTCCTACGTCCAATACTGTCCTCAGTGTTCAATGTGAATTTTTCAAGGCAACGTAACTGAAGTGAGATACATGGAAAGCATCAAGCCGGCAAACTGAAAATCATGACAGTTGCCGTAATTAAGAAATCTGTGTTCAATCACAATAATCACTTTTAGACGCCGTATGTCACTCTCGTTTCGCGGGGGCGACAGAAAAAGAGATGGAACGGGAGACTAAAAAGTGGCTGCATAACGCACGAGACCAAGAAGGTGGACGAAAACTCGGGATGAAAAGTAACGCTATTTAATTTTTCTCTTAATATGTTATGTCTTTGAGACATATTCATCATGCATGTACATTCACATGTTGCTTTGTACGGACATATGTATATTTCTGAAAAACTGCCTCCAAATCTGTATGAATCATACCACTTTCCACAATAGATTTGATAAACTGGAAGTATGTGACATCACTTATGAGCGGTTTTCATTTAAACAAAAGAATTTGCATTGTCATGTTAACCGCTGTCACGTTTTCTGATACATCCGTTTTCAAACCATTAGAATGCGTGCACCTGAATTGCAGTTCAACAAAACAGAAGAGACAGATTATTACTTTTAAATATTTGTTTTCGTTTGTAAACTGCTTTTCCATTTGAACTGTTACATCCAGCTCGGCACCTCAACCATAGGTTGTCTTCGAGAGATTTGTTATCGCTTGTTGATTAGTAACTTCAACTGTCTGTTTATATATTTTTACCCACGCGAACATTCACACCACTCTACGCTGCTTCACTGAAGTCCTCATTTAGAGTATCCATTCCGTTAAACTGCAAATATTCGCCAAAGATACTCAACCTGTATGGGCAAGGAAGATCAGTGAGCAAGGTCTCCATAGGAACTACCAACAAAGTTCACATAAGAACGGCAATTTGCTTAATCGAACAACCTTGTTGTAACTTTATGATGACGAACAATAAATGTGCATGCTTTTTCAGTGTTTTAGTCGTTGTAAGTATTTCTGCATTAGCGGATCCTTCACTGAACTGGGGAGCAATGTACATTAGGTAGAGCAAGGAATAAAGATGAAGTGAATGAATACTGCGTAGTTTTTGAGAAAAGAGCAAAATCGGGTGTGTAGGTACAGTATCAGGCAATAAAACGATTTTGAGGCTAGTCCCCATTTTTTCCCATGAGTGCTCTTGGGGTTTTTTTACGACATATCCCATTTTACCAGCCACGAGCCCCCAAAACCCCTCGGGGCTCCCTAGTGGATCGCATGGGGTGTGCTGCTTGGGCCACTACTAATGAATCCCTAACGTATGCTAGCATGGGGTGAAAGGACGCCGCCAACCGCTGTGCTCAGAGGCATCAAAGAAAGTGGGGGAGATAATATGTGGCAAAATGAAACGACGGTGCACTGCGCCCGAATTCAAATCCTTGGAACGACGAGGTAACTTGAGGCTGTCTTGTGAAGTTGATAGAAATACGTGCCCTCGTTTTACAGCGGGCTGAAAAAGTATAACCTTGTCCTTCGAAAAATATACTGAATAAAATCCAGTCTTGTGGCAAACGGAAAACGCGGTAACACAAAGCCATGTGCAAAAAATTGCAAGGTCGTTGGTTGTCACCACAAAGGTCGAGACGAACGAAACTCCCTATTTAAACAAACAAAAATGAGCACAATGCGGAACAATAAGCATTTTATATGCTGGTTGCGCAGTTGGGTGGAAGTGTAATCTTCAGAAGAGTTTATCCTTTTTTTAACGTCTTAGCGCGTTAAATAGCTCCAGAATCAAAAGTCACACGCTGCACTCGGGCACAAGTCGGCCAAGATTTTTGTGTGCTATGCTAGTGTGTTGCACCGTATGACCGCCACACAGTCATGGTTCATCGCTCCGTCTACGGCCGGTCACTGATCCCCCTTGTTTAAAAATAGGACGCTTAGGTGAAAAAACAGGAGGATTTTTTTAAGGCTTGCTCGTTTTAAACCCTCATGCACAATTCCTTACCGGAACAAATCAGAAAACAGTGGTTAGGTAATCAGTGAGCCGCGCGTTTCACAGTTAGTTGAAATAAGGAATGGTACTCCATCCTAGCCTGTTTTGGAACATGTATTTTGATCACCATGGTCGTAACCGAAACGTTAAGCTCCTTGTGACGTGGCAGTTACCTTGATATTACCACCCCACACGTTTAGTGCACGTAAGTGATACCGAAGCTACTTCGTTTCTGCCTTCATTCGTACGGATTCGTGGGCTGGTGAAGTAATCCCATGGTGAAATTTTTTGGCTTCGCGAATCTGTCGATCTATCAACGCTGATCGTTCGTTATCGTACGTCGCGTGTGGAATTATCCATCAGTCGTTGTCCGTACCTAACTTCTGGCGCCGTCCTACTCTTGAGTTGTAAACTATCCAACTACACGGACTCTGACTTGTCAATGAGCCCTTCCATTCTTTATTGATACGTCTTCCTTTCATTTGCATCCACCTCTTTTTTTACACATCCGCTCCCGTTACAACTCGTCTTTGGTGTTGCCATATTTTGGTCATTCTCATCATCCGATTGAATAGACCTCTACAGAGTGAGTCCCCACCATTTCAAAGTCTGCTTTCATTCCAAAAGTTAGCGTAGTTACCGGTTTTCTTAGACTGCTGGCGTGAGGTTGCGTTGAGACTTCACGCACGTTGGCCCCCTATTTCTCTAACTTGCACTCAATAAAATCTGCTTGTGTGCATCGTTAGTAAGCCACCAGATAAGGTTTGTTTGCATATTCGACAGTACTCACGCCACGACATTTCAACTTTTTACAATGAGGCCGGATAATTCCGGGTGTGCGACTACGATATACCAACCATCTATAAGCACTGCCTAGGCAAACCGAACAAAAAACGCAGAGTATCCACGGCGGTGCAACTCGAAGGACCTAACCGCTCTTCGGAAAGGCAGTATCGTTTATCCCAACCAAACGATCCCACTGACACCTCAGACGTCAACCAAATAAACACACGAATATGGTGTTATTCAGAAAAATCACACAAGAAGCTGGGTACAAAGCATTTCATCCTCGAATGGAATGGTCATGAATTGGTGAGACTGCTCCACTAGGTGCTAGATAAATAAGCATATGCATAAAACGGGCCAGCTAAAAACTGTAGACTACCGGCGTGTTGCGCCCACGATTAACCGTTATCATTTGATACTTATATTTGTTTATGTTTTCAAAATCCTCTTTGCTAAATTCACAAGCACCTCCGTCTGATATTATAAACATTTTTCCACATTCTTCGAAAATTCCCGCAACTAAAGCTCTATTGTCTGTGTGGTTTGTCGGTTTCCATTTGTTGCCGAGCTAGTCGCTGATGCAGTGAAAACGTAGCCGATCATTTTCACTCCACATTTTTTCTTTTTACCAAAGCCCAGCGTTCTCTTCTACCCCATGTTCGGAACGCATTCATTCATGGGCGTCATCCGAATCCGCTCAGTTTTTCTGCCTCCTTTTTGCCTGCAGTGATCTGCTCAGACCGGCTGGCTAAACAGCCGTTCCAAGTTATTCCGTTCAATATGTACGCCTCCCTTCTATTACAACCTACATACCTCTGTTCGTTTATCGCCCTAGTTTTCCAGTGCTACCACATCAACAATTGCCCGTCACTGTTGATTAAGCGACAGCCTGATTAACGAGCTATCCGAATCCTGGACATTATATAGCATTATGCATTTTTCAACGTTAATTACGACACTTGATGACCCATTAGATGTTGAGCATGAAACAGAGCACGGCGCTGCATTAAAATAGTTGAAGTTGGACGCGCAACCCTGTGCTGTAGTTTCACTAATTGAAGACCGTTTAGGCTAACCAGCGAATAATATTCAAGGAATCAAGTGGACAAATTCTGTTTACTTCTCTTTTAGCTTTGTGGCAGAGGCCGGGCGTGATTGGAACGCAATCCTATAACTGTTTTAACCAGCGCCCTTCCGTGTTATTTGTGTCACTTTGGTCTTCCATTGTATGTCAGGTTTTTGTTCTTACTGAGCCTCTGGTTCCTGCTTGTTCCTGTGGTCACCTTTTACTGGGGTACCGTTGCGACCAGTGTTCCGGAAGAATGTTGTCTCCTGGCGTCTCTACGTAGCACAACGTTTGGTTACGAGTATAACGCGTACACGAAGTCAGAAAGTCTGGCTTGTCTGTTACAAATGAGTTTGTTCGATCCAAAATCGAAACGAGTTGGAAATGGTCGTTTGGACGCAAAAGATGTTTTCCATATTTTCTGTGGAGTATTGAAATACATTTCCAGGGCAGATGTACAGATTTTATCGTGTGTGATGGCTGTGTTGCAGTGATAAATACCAGCCATAAGCTAAATTCACTCATTCGTTAAGAGAAATGTCCAGCTCTTTATGAAAGCATCATGCTGGTTTATGTAATCGAGTTTGCGTTGTAAACTTGCTTCCTTCGGAATTTTTATGATGGAATACGTGATCCCACGTTATGAAAATGAATAAGTTCGGGTGGTTTGGGAGATTCACATGAATCTGTAATTTCCGACCACACCTCATACATTTTAGTTTACACTAGATATCAGAGTGAATTCCAATGAACGCCTCGCCACATTCTTCGTGAGTTAGTTTGTCGTGTAACAAAGCGCGTTTTTGGTGCCTTTTTGGAATTCGCTTGTGCGAGTCGTATAGATGATTTACTAGGCCTGTGGCTTATGCCCGTTTTTACTGTTTCCTTTCATGAGGCTGCTGTTGGGACCCGTACTTCAGAAGACACTTTTCCCTGGTGGAAGTGCTACGGTCATTCTAAGTTAAAGTGACTGGTTTGCATGTTATGCATGATTGCCCGTGTCCCTTCTGATCTCCGCAACACTCTTTCAAGACAACGAGCGCAAAAAGCACAGAATAATCTGACAACATTTTTGAGTAGCCTATTCATCTTGATCGGATAAGTGACTGCTCTCCATCTGAACTTCTGCGACGTATAAGAGACATTCAGGACTCTCATACATTACACGCTGCCATCCCCAGGCAGTCATGGGTGGCACAATGCCATTAGCGGCTGTGTTCATATCGAGTGTTACGCATGACGGAAGATCGATCGACAGGTTAATAGCCTGTGCTGACAGAGCGCATAGATATTTCTCGTCATGTATCATTGGCGGCCGTTTCGTCACTGTCCCCATCTATCCATCCAGTCATATACAGCTTGGAGCCATTGGTAATGATGATGTGCACCCGTACGGGCAACTTGACCTCACAGGCTAACACGCCTAAACGTCGTCCGTCTGAAATCCGTGCACAACCAAAACCTAGCGGTCTACCATCGCGGTTTAAAGCGATTTCAGCGATTTCNAACACATCAGTCTACCGTTGAGCGCACTCCAGAGCTCTTATCCATCTCCGTCAAACCGAAAGTTCAGCCAGTAGCAGCGACGAGTGGCACAGGTTTAGCGGGCACTAGCCACCCGTCGTTTGTTCACCATAGGTAGTCCATTTTGCTATTTCTGATCGGTATGTGAGCAAAAAGCCAACGTTGTTCCACCTCTATCAATAGATTGACCCCTGTCTGAAAGATTTATCTTGCAAGCCGTAAATGACTGCCCTAAAAAAGCGTCTGAATGAACTCTGACTCACTATTTACTCTAGTCTCTGACATTATTTTAACGAAAATTTCTGCCTTCTGAGTTCCGATCGCCGCTCAGCAACTCCGGTTTTCTACGTCTCAAGTTTTGTTGACGTCAAGCAACACAAGTTGACTGACAAAACTAGAGCGTGCATATTAAACCGCAGTCAGTCATCGATTAAATTATGTAGCATTCGACCGTCTTTTTTGGATACACTTTCATTTACAGCGGTGCTGAAAGTTTTTCCCGAAGTAACTTGGCCCCCCACTGAATTGATACACTCGGTACTACTGTTGTTCTATGTTCGCGTCAACCGCATCCATGCAAAATCAGGACAGCGTAACCTAAATTCCAACACCTGCGTCATTTATGTCTGATTGGACCTCTAAACATCAACTGGGCATCACAACTGGGCGTAACTCAGAAGAAGGTCCTAAGTTGTTGGAGGCCCTGTAGTGGAAAGTCTGCTCTCAACCTCTCTACAAACCCGGAAACGTGCCTCCACATTCTTTCCTCTAGACTCTTCCTTGAAACTCCCTGGCACTACCATTTTGGTTAAACAGGTTTGCTGAGAGGGTAATAGCACATTCACTTGTCAAAGCAGACACATATAAGGCGGTCATTATCACGCCAACTAGGCATTTCGAGTTTACAAGATAATCATTTGGGATTCGCAATGCAGCCCGTACGTTTTGACGTTTGTTGGACTATTGGAGTATTGGGGGAAGTTCAGTCGTTCACACTGATGTCGTCTTATTCACAGAGCACGTCACCCATCTCCAATATGCTCTCAGATGTTTTATCCAAGTATATAGGGACAGCGCCAGTAAATGTCTACTGGGTTAGTTCGTTCGGTTCCCCTGGGCAGTGTAGAGATGGAACCGACATCGTCTACTTACCAGGTAAAGCTGATCCCCTCCCGAATTTTCGAAGCTTTTCCCTAGAGATGTAGCTCCGCTGGTTGCCTCAGTTATTGTGAAACATCCATAGTGTTAGCGTTCAATCGATCTTGGCAAACAGTCCACACGGTCTACCGTAGTATGAATACAGACACCATGATTGTCAGCCAACACGGTCCGCTCAGTAGAGTCAATATCGCAAGCCAGTGTTTCGGAAAGGGAGCGTCACACCTTAACTAAGTAGCGCTAGGGATCACAATTCGCGAGCCTCACTGTAAACCACAGTGTTCGTTTTGGGTTTTCTGCATCAAACCTACCGTAATCTAGCGCTCTTCATGATCATTGTTGGCACCACTAAAAATATGGGAGACATGTCCTTCGATGAAAGTAGCATCGCATTCCCGAGCAAACCAAACGAATGTTCGGCAAAGTTCTGCCGACGTGGCTTCTGGGACTAGCCCCTCTTACTTCCTAAATGATCACAAGTCTGAAATCGCCTACTTTAGGGCAATGGATGCTGAAGTCAGTGTGACTCCCGAATTACGCGGGCCAAACATATCAACCATGCCGGGGATCCGGAGTGCTAAGTGGTTGCCAAGAAATTGTTCACCCAGCACCCTTGCTTACTTGGCACAGGTCCCCGTGGATATTTACGCCAGCTCCCCATGAGCACTGGTGTCAAAGTGAGGACAACTGGCCATAAACTTCTGCAACATTTTGATCTATACACTAACCTAATATAGCCTTTTCTGAGTGAACCATCGGTGAAGCTTACCCTCGTCGGGTTGTTGACTGCCTAGGTCTCATTCATTCCGATATATGGAAGACCTATGGCGTCTAATTTACTTAAGGTAGTGGATACATTTGCGACGGGTAAATCAAAGTTTGCAAATTTCGGCCATAACCATTTGTGGTGTATTTATGTCAACCCACAATGAGGTTTGTGGAATGTGATCATCCACCAACAAGATGGATTTAGTCCGCTGCCTTACTCTTACTAAAAGTCTCGCTACCAGTAGCCACTTCGGTCCTATAATTAATTATTACAGGTTTTTTATTCTGTGACGCACTGGACCTGAGCAACAACTAACTGACTTACCCCCTAGTTACTTCGGTTGTAGCCTTGAGCTCACGGCCACTGATATGGCATTATTCGGATGCACTAATGAGGCATTGCCCACCGCCGTCTGTTGCACGAGTGCATGCCCGTCTGCTCACATTTTGTTCTCCTTTTTCAGGGACTTTATTCGTCCTCTACATTGGCCGACTGGCCTATTTTAATCGAGTACAATGAATTTTTCTCCATATGAACATTAATTTCGACGTGATTCATAGGTATGGTCCCACTGACATCTAAAAGTTGGTTACACGTGGCTAATCCATGAGCAGTTTCTATTAGTTAATATTTTGGTAGCTCAAACCTCAACCTGCAGTTTTTCAAAACGCTGCCATGCATTTTGGATTACCCGGTCTGATTCAGGTGATTCACTGGTATCACAAATTGTAGATTTGACCGATTGAATGTTAAGGTCTATAGACCGCTTCTTCCTCTCAATTCTCTGCTATTTTAATAATAACCCTCTTTTGCACTAGCGTGTTTTTTTAAGTTAGCGTAAGTTGCTTGATTGACAATGAGTCTACTAGATGCTCGCTAAGATTTTGGGGCAAATATCCAGGTGTATCGACCATTGTCGCCACCGGGTTACACGTCAGTTTGTGAGTTCCTTATTATCTCCTGGAACATTCCAGCAGAACGATACCCATTCAATTCCCACTGTGGAAAATCGTATGACAGTTGAGACCAAGGGTGAGCGCGTTTTATCACACAGTGATATCGATCCCGCATAAAGAATTGTACAGTGAATGCATATAGCTAGTGAGGCACGGTGTAAGTTGCGTTTACAACCCCGGGGGGATATTACACACTGACAGCTTAGATGGAAACAGAAGTAGTTAGAAAAGCGTAACCATCACACGTTTAAGGCAGGATGCCAGTATTGAAAATATTATTTATATTGATCGCTGCATACTTTTCCACAGGAGGCTGGCAAGAGAAGCACATGTTTTCGCTAGTTAAGAGAAAGGGAAAAACATATTTTTGTTGGTCACGGTTACAGGTTTGTGTACTGGAAGTGGAATGCCATTGGAGACTAGAACCACGGAATGTCAGTGCCTGTGGGACAGAGTTGATCAACGGTGGCTGCTGTCCCGATGAGTGGATTTTATTTAGCTTACTGAATTTTCGGTGAACATCTCTGCCGCAATCGGTTGCCCGACCCTAAAATCCTTCGACGGAATATAAGGCAAGCTTGACCAGCGTTGTGCGATAGGTAGCTGAAAGTTACCTTCCCATGCATCATGTTCTGAACGTTTGGAATTGGAAAGGGCAATAGTGTCATACCTGTACGAAAGTTATGGAGGTATAAATCACGGTTTTAGCATATCAGTTTGATTAACAATAATTCCAACAGTCGTCAACTTTGTGGGCACTGCAATGTTGTGCGATCCTATCGCTGGCTTTATCTTCTTATGATTACAACTAAATGTAATAGACGCGAAAAAGGTAAGAGTCAGCATTCAAACGAACCTGATCCTGGCCAACGCTGTTCGAAATGCAGAATGGAAACGTGTTAAATAATGCATGGGCGTGGGCGAAGACAAGTGTCTACATCTGGAGGCGTCCAAAAACTGGAAAAAAATAGATGGGTAGATCACGGTAACCGCTTCGTTACTGGTTTTGATTTTTTGAAATGGGGATCTTTATGTACATAATAGTAATAACTCATAGAAGAATGGATTAGTAGACGGGAAAATGAAAGGAATTAGGATCCATGTGTTGTGTCGAAAATATCGCTCCCAAAAATTAGAAATGTTAAATTATGTTGCGAAACCTGACCTTACAAAGCTCCCCACCAAGACGATTACACCTAGAGGTGAAGAGAACAGGGGTACTGGCTATGGATGTCGATAACCATAAAGCTTTTCAGGAACGAAACGTTTTTGTTGTCACACGGATTACAGATTAGGAACGCCACTTGTTGGCAAGGAAGCTGCCGCCAGTGATTCCCCCGTAACAGCTGGATTCAGCCTGGTAGCGGAAATCACTTCACGTTTACTGCTGCAGCTAACAATGAAGGTTCTCGTGTCTTTTGCGAGGACACGAGAAGGGCTGGTCTGTCAGTGTTGCAGTGTTTGAAGCTCAAAAAGTGGGTATAAGAGAATGGCTCTGTGTGCACCTGTGCAATTAATGATTGCTCCCTCGTCTGCATATGGCGTAGGTTTCGCATGTGATGCGTCAAACGGGCTGTGCAGCTGTGGTGGTCACACCCTGTTGGAGGTGCACATGAGACGAATTTACCTGGTGATGCGAATGTACGGCTAAACACCATCACAACTGCAGCATCGCCTGAATCTTCCTTACCTCTACAACGGAGTCCATAAATCAATTAACTTAAGTACCCTTTTGAGGGATTAGCGTCAGCGAAAATAAGAGCTTCCAGCTAAGTATGGAAACCGCCAATTATCTTAGTTGCTCTCGGATAGTGAGCAGTGTCGCTAATATATTTGCATTAAGGAGAGTCGCGAAGTGTCTTCCAAGGTATAATCCGCGGTCTGGAATCACAGTTGAAGGACAGACAAACTGTGCCACTCAATGTTACCTGGAAGTCCCGGCAGTCTCTTCTGAGCATCTCATTAGCAGCATTATTGTGAGCCATCCTGCAGGGCACTCGACACGTCAACGGACGAATCGAGCTAGCTGAGCCCGGTAAGGTGCCACCATATCAACGTGCGCGCGGTGAAAACTTGCGTCTGGCGAAAAGATGTGTCTAAGAGGGCTGTTTCTGTAACAGTGAACTTTGTAACGCTGGCATCGGAGACAAGAACGGCCCCCGTTGATGTCATCGTGATTTGCATTGTGCCAACGTCTTGTGACAAGATTCACTGAAAAGTATATGCCTGATTGAAAAATGTTATGCGATGTGTTGGTCACTATGCAGCAGATAGATGGGGGAAACGGTAATCCTGGAAGTTTGGCGGTTCTCCCACTAAAGCTTAGTCTGCTCACGGTGTCTGTCGGTAGGTGGAATCTGGAATAGTCGTGTGTGCAAGCAACGAAGTTTTGTAAATTTTGAGCCTGTCGAGCAACGGATTTAGATTCAAAATGGGAGACGGTCGTATCGATGAGGTTCCCATTGATATGGCGCTAACGTTCAAGAACATTATGATATATTGAATAAAGGTAAAAACCTACATATTGAGCTCACTAAATGTACAAAATCCGAGGTACACGCTTCATGCAAATGTGCACAAACGCAACAGTCACAAAGTAGCAAAGCCATCAAGCGCAATGGAAACCAGGGTGTGCAAAGAGAAATGTCCAACAATGGGAAATAAGGAAGAGAAACTACGACAGAACAAGTTTTTACAAATAATCGATTCTAAAATTTTATAATAAATCAATATTAAATTCATGGGAAAAATGAGTTGTTACACGCATAATTCGACTCGTCATGCCGGTCTTTGCGAGGAAGGTTTGCAATTTCCGCCAAGAGGGTTTCCAGCGTGAAAAGAAGGAGCAACTAGAGGGGACCAACTGGAGACAGGGAGCGCGGTCACCGACTTTCTATGAAACACGCAGTCATCAAACACTGAACGCAAGCAGCTGGCTTAAAACGGACCCCCAGACCAGCATGGTTTCCCAACAGTCACGCGGCTGCTGGTTCAATGTGTATTGTGACCGGGCACCCTTACTCCTCCAATTTACTCGTTGGCGTCGCCAGTACCCTTTGCCTGTTTGGGTAGACATACAGATCTTATGACTTTCCTGACTGTGGCATTGTTTGTTCTCAAGCGCATTTCGCGGACGTGATTGTCGGCACCGTACACTCCTCCACGGCCTTGGGTCATACGCCCACGAGTCGAGGGCCTCTGTAACATGCAGGCAAGCCGCTTCCGTTCAAACTGTCCGCGAACCGAATTCGGGGCAATGCGGGGGCACCTGAGAACAGCGTTCTTGCGAAGTAGGGGGTCGAACTAAAGTCATGTAAAGGGAAACAACATGAAAAAGCGTGAGCCACAGACCCAGTAAGCCATGCACACGACTTACACAAACGAAGGCTAGAACGACACCAACAATACAGCAGCACGCTTTGTTACACACTTTAAGTTCAGTCCGTGCGCGCTCGCTGGTTTCGGTTGCGTGTTACACCTCCATTCAATAGGACAAGTTCACCAACCTTCACGCAAATAAAGACATTCTTCTGACGCACACACCGTAATATAATGATAACAATGTATATTTCTCAACGCAAGGACGCCGGGTTAGGCGCGATCACTGAAGATAATTAGAAGCGAAACAAATCGAATAATTCAACAATAGCACAAACATGAAACCTGCTGCCAAAAGGGCGTGGACAAAAAGAAAGTGATTGTAGTTTGTGAAACTTTGACGCACGAAACAGTAAACTAGACAGTTCGTTCGCTTAACGGATAAAGTCCAAAAAATGGAACGTTACGTTATATACGGACCGACCATCATTTCGGCCACAGTAGGACCATGTCACTCTATCACATCACATGGAGTAGGGTATACCAATGTGCATAACGCAAAAGGAGCTCCACTTACCATTGCTCGCTACAAACGCTGGCTAATACCAGCAACCCCTCTCAATTCTAGTCCCTTGGCTTGGGGCTGTTTGGGCAGTCTGTCTAGTTGTCACGAAATATCAATTCTCCTCAGAATTGTGGAACCACTCGAAAACTTGTATACTTCTTTGGAAAAAGCATCATAGGTTACTCGCAGAGCTATGACCACCAGGTTTAACACGGGCGGAACGTGTCGCCATTGTTAGCCCTGAATATAATCACGAAATAGTTGGACGCGGTTAGTTGCAAATGGGAAGAAACGACCAGAGGGGTTTCTTAATTACCCCAACATGACGGTGGAGTCCGTCCAATGCGTGGCGTTTTCGAGGGTTAGGTTGGGTTTATTAATTATAAACCGCATAAATTTGGCGACCAATACCACAGTTGTAAGTCCCAACCTCGAGATAGGCAAGGGCTTGAAGGTGCATTACCAGGGGTTTCCCACCAAAAAGCAGCAATGTATGTTGCCTTCTTCTGAGACGTCCCGAAGGTAGTTGACAGCCCCATAGCCCAATGCAGAGAAGTCACAAAACATATAAACCCGAGCGCGCTGCTATCTTACCATGGGTTTGATATAAACGCGACACAACAGCCAACTCCGTCAACTTTACTCCCCTCGAACACTTCTCCTATCCTCCTTGGTACTTTTCGTCTAAGGGTGTACCCCACCCGATGTTCAAGTCACATGAGCACCGAAGTAACTCCTGACCGCGGCGAGCAAGTGGGGGCATGAACCCTAAAATGTCGCACATCGACATGATACAGGCCAATAAGCTCCTCCAGGTAAACGTTTTCTTAGGTAGGGACGCATGAAACCTGAGGCAGCCCTTCGACATATGCCACTGGACACCAAATGACTTCTGATGACTGTAGTCATCAGTATTGTTGAAACGGATGCTCCCTCGTTTGATGACATATCCACCAGCTCATCGACTATGTTAGACGTCCAGTTTATCAGTTTACACATTCCAAAGAGAAACACTCCACGTTAACTAGTCGCGTAAGCCTGGCATACTCAATTGCACCTACCGATACCAAGCAGACCTCAACTTAAAAATTCTTGCCCGCAATTTGATTGGCCTGCCTGTTCAGTTGGTGTCTACCACCGACTGCCGCCTTCCTGATCACAGACGACGCGCAGGAGGACGAAGGAGTAGCCTAAAAGGTTGGATCTTGATATCGTACGCGTCCACTGGATCAGACACTGATTTTTCGCCGTACCCAAGAAAGCTTAGTGGCCTTCCGTCTCTTTCAGAAAAGTTCACTTGCAAAACCGTTTCCTCCACGTCTGAGTACAAGACTACCAAACCCTAGCGGGACCGTTAGGAAACACCCACTAGGCTGTTCGTCAGGACTGACTCCTTCAGCATAACCTTGTTCAAAGATATGTCCTTGTAGTTCGCCACGCATTTGAATGTAATTCGCACTTCTCCAAGCTTGCCGGGATTCAGCAGTGGTGGATGCGTTAAGTACCGTCGACGAAGATTCTTATCCTTATTGGTGCCACATCTTGATACAAAACCTTTGGCCACATGTGCCTTAATAATCTTATTATATTTATGTGCCACTCTTTTCCTTTGAGAGTCACTTACTTAGTAAATTCAGATGTTTCTGAGCTTTCTAACGGTCATCAGAAATACACCATCACACCGCCTTGATATCTCAAGTGGCAAAAGTCTGCGCGGTTGTCGACAACTTGTTTATTGATAAATAAATGAATAAATAATATATATTTCTTGACGCGTATGTGAGAAGCACGCTTGGTTATGCGCGATCACTGTAGATGGTTACAAACCATACAGAAACGAATAATTAAACAGTAGCACAAACGTGAATTCTGTTGCAAGAAGGAAGTAGTCAAAAGGAAAATGACTGTAGTTTATGAAACTTTGACGCACACAACAGAGAAGGAGATAGTTTGCTCACTTTACAGATTTAGTCTCAAAAAATGGGATATCACACCAATTCACTGTTTACAAGGTTGTGGGATGGGCGATTCTTCGAATATTTCAAGGTCACTCCGGGAGGATGTCCAAACGCACCTTCGGAATTTTTTGCTGTTATGGAGTAAAATTGGCATCCGGAAATTGTCAAGATAGATCGGCTCTGGCGAGGCATGGCGGTGTAGCCAAAAATAGAGCGAACGAATGGGCAGGTTCCAACGCAGGATTTCGTCGATTGCTCGAAAACGTCACAAAGTCGAACATCTCGTGGACCGTTCAGCTTAGACGAAGTCCCGTGTGTCCATCCGTCGTAGGAAAATTTCCTCGGTCAATGGATAATATGGGACTCGGGAGGGAGAATGTAATTCCACACGTTAGATGAGAAAATGTGGGGTTATAACAATTACTACGACAGACAATATGTATGAGGAATTTTTGACGAATAACTCGTTCTATATTATTATTTTTGCTATGATTTTTGAAATATATAACTCTGTCTACTGTTTGTTGTGGTATTTCACTATGCACGCGAGATTTATTCGGGTAAACGAAGAATTGAGTCGACGGTTTGGAGGGCCGCATGAAATGTGCGTGACAACTAAAGCTCACATGACATCGTTCTGTTGGACTTATTATTTAGCACCGAAAGCACATTTCATAGCAATTTGGGCATTGCATATACATGAGTAAACACATGTCATTAAAATAATGTTGGGTGTCAAAGGGTTTGGTGAGCGCGCAGTAGGCCAAATGCTAAATGACCTTGTGAGTAAACCATATAACACACCGTTTCAAGCGGGCTGTTCTCGAGGGGCGTTGGACAGCAGAGTGATTATCTACGTATTACGCATCTGACAACTAAATGTCTTTCGGACCACACTCAAAAAGGTCATCGGGTGATACAGAGAGTTTGAAGATGGACATCGTGTTTGTTAACGTAAGATAGCTCTCCAAACCCTTTTCAAAACGCTGATTGTTGTTACTGACCCTGACTTCATTTGGAAGTTTATTCCAAATGTTGGAATACTTTACTAGGAAGAAGTTTGCACGTATATTCTTCCGGCAAGGTGGAACCCTTATTTCTTAGTCTATATGGAGGGCTGTGTTGTAAGTGGACGATAATCTCTGTGGTGATCGCATCCGAATGTATGAGTTTATACAGCAGCCAAAGTGGATCAATACCAAGTTTTTCACAACGTTGTCTATAGGTGAGCGAAGAGGAATATCCTGATAAGCTTTTGGTAAACGATCGTTGAAGGTTTTCTAACACAAGCCTGTCGGACTTGCGTAGGTGGCAGTAAATGAAGGTGCAATACTCGAGTTGAGGCCGAGCACACATTTTGTAGAGCGTCAGCTTCGCAGCTGGTAGGCTGAACGCCATTTTGATGCAGCCTATTGTTCTTTTAGTTTTTGCTACCTGG
>QNGE01000880.1:78070-93966 GCA_008508345.1 Paragonimus westermani
AACGAGGCAGCGAATTTTAGGCGCATACGCGATGAACGATATTCCCCCCCAGAGAATGCTGAAAGAAAGTCTTATCTCCGTTGGTATCCACTCCAAACTTGGGTTGTGCAATCACGAAAGACGTGGCCAGATGCTAAAGTCCGTCCGCGCAGCGTGCAAACAGCGTGTCGTCATTTGTGAACTGAAGCATGCGTACCGGTTAGGTGTGTAACCGGGTAGAGAACCAAAACGTCGAATATTCAGTGGGCGCCCATCCATCCGGTACTCAACCCCAACGTCCTCATCCGCTGAGCCTTGTGAAGCAACTATTAACGTGGCAGTCAAATACAAACTAATCGGGGTTGGGGCTAGGACACATCTATGCCTCTCATCAGCGACATTGTCAGAAGTATCGGAGGTAGATCCATACAGCTGAGCCTTCACCCTCATGTCCATATGCAACGATCTTATTATATTGACGAACATATTTGGAAATCCATGTTTACTGGACATCGTCCACAATGTCTCGCGATTCACGGATCCAAAAGGCTCGGAGAAGTTCACGAACAGGGCATGCTGGGGTTGGTTGCGATCTGAGCAAGTACTCTGGAGCTATGGAGCAGCAGACACCAAACGCCCGGAATCCACACTGGAGGGTATTGGCGTCCAAACGTTCACATTCAGTCAGTTCATTGGGACTGTTGCGAGCACCTCACCATTGCAGCTCGTTGGATTAATGTCCTGACAGCTGTCTGCGCGTTGATTGCTACCCTTGACTCTGAACGGTGGCACCACGAAGGCTTCCATGGAATCTCATGGTATTCCTTCCTGCATTCAGATGGACTGAATCAGCTGGAGCAGGGCGCGTCTTGGCACCGTTTCGCCGTTCTCATGGTACGCGCATCACGTATGTCACACCGTTGCACCATCACGTTAGTCAAACAAATAATGGTGACCGCTCCATGGATGGGCCAACGCCGCGTCCAGCTGTCGAGTGTTCACGAAAACCAGCTCCTGAGTAGCACGGCGTTCTCATGACTGAACCAACGCCATGAGGTCCGAGGACCCCCTGGGATTCGGGTGCTACCAGTATGCCCAGATCTGGATATTAGGTAGATTGCAGCCTTAACAAAAGTCTGGCCCAAAAGCCTACGCCACAAGACAGCAGGTGACATACATGGGGACAAAACCGCAACATAACCTACCGTTAACAAATATTCAGTCACAGTAGCTGCGCACGTGCACGTAATTGTAATCAATACACATGGGATTAATACAGCTTCTGAGGTACTGAAGTCACTGACACACAAAACTAGACCAGGCAAGAACAAAAAACGAGCCGATCTAAACCACAACACACCGGCGTCGCCCAAAACGAACGCGACTTTCATCCGCCTGGCTGCTCCCTTACTGCCAATCTGATGTGGCTGAATCTGCAAGGACAGAATTCCAGGTCAGCATAGCCGGCCAGATCAAACCAGCACGCAAGCCTGACCGCCACATCAGGGTAGCAGAAAAGGTCAAGTTCTGTAAAACGCGCAACAGCCTTCAAACACTGAACGCGGGCAGCTGCTTTAGAAAGCAAATCAGTGTGAGGTGTGTCACAGTGGATCGTTCTCCCTGAAGATGTCAGATGTCAGCGATGGATGCTAAGTAAATCGACGGTAGTTCCCCACCAAACGTGATGTAGTTGGAGTTCGGCGGCTGTAAACATTTGAGAAGGAAGGACATGGGTTGCCATTGCTCGTCAGCCAGCTGTTGTGCCGTATCCACCACAGATTTGTCAGAATCGGTGACCAAGCCCAGTAGCGGTGAGTTTGGACCAGCATGAGGAAGGAAAGCCAAGTTGGCGACTGCACTCTTGAGCTTAGGAAACGCACTGCATACAGATTCTGTGAACCGGAACTCGCGGTCGCCTCTTCGGAAGAGATAATTCATTGTCCGCAGTGTGATTTAGTGGCTGAAACGTCCGTTAAAAAGAAATTATTCAAAGAAATTCGGCTTGGGTTTTCTGCTTGAGGTTTTGACTTCATCGGTCGGGATGGCAACTCTGTCTGCTGAGATCTTGTGCTTCAGAAACTCTATTGTGGTCCTGTTTAATCCGCAATTGATAGAGATAACTGTGGTAATATGTTGGGTCTACGCTGCACTACGGCGCAAAAATGAGCAAGATTATTTTGTCATAGAGAGCTAGTCACCTAAACCACTTTCAAACATGGTTAAACAAGGCTTAAACTGCGCGTCGCATCACGAAGTGAGCGTTAAATGTTGGAGCAGCGATGATCGAGCTATATGGGGTTCAAAGAACATCAAAAAGATCAGAAGGACCGAAAGCTGGTGTTTCGAGTATATCGTCCCTCGTTACAGGAATATGATATTGGGCGTCTAACAGATGTCTTGCTGAAAATCGTCTTTCCACATGAGCATGTAGTTAAATCCTGTATGTGTAGGACTGAATACTGGTCAAGGATGGTTGCCTTGATGAACCTACCGTAATCGCCGCGTGGGTGTGGATTGTCTGACTTCTTAAGAACCAAACAAATCAGTAGAGCCAGTGGTTTCTTGGAGAGGCGAAATACTCCGAGTTCCAGCATGTGTCCGAATAATGACGGAGAGGGTTTGAGATCCTCGAGAGCCAGCCGGTGAAGCCATGGCAAGATGGGAGATTCTTTGATGCGGATATGGCGCAAAACATTTGAAGGTCACTGTTGGGATATCGTTCTGTATTCAACCGTGTTGTGGTAACTTAGCGAAGGGGTCCACACATTGTACACGAGCAGCTAGTTGAGCATATGCGGATGTCACGACCGAAACCGTAGCCATGCATGCTTAGAATTGTGCTGGAATCAGTTAACGTGTAGCGTTTCGTACCTAGCAGAAGGTCAATATGTGGCAGAAAATTGACGCCGATTATTGCAAAATTTAAGGCTGTTGGTCTCGGTCGTCTAGTGGTTGTTCGAGCAACGCTTAGACTTCTCGCAACGTCTGTCGATGTGCTAAACCCAGGATAGTCGCGTCTGTAAGCAACAAGCGTCTATAGATTCTGGGCCCGTCGAGTAACTGATTTCGATTCGAAAGGGAAGACGGTCATGTCGGCAAGCTTCTTATTAATAAGATGCTAATGTTTAAAAGCAGTATGATAAACCAAATAGTGGGAAACAACAACAAACCTCGATATTGAATCCACCCAATATACAGCTTCCGAGATTAACGGTTCGCGCAAATATGATCAAATGTAACAGTCACGTAATATCGAAGCGGTCAAGCGAAAATGAAACCAGGATACATATAAACAAAGGTCCTGTAAGGGAAAGTAAAATAGAAAAACTACGCGGAAACACGTTTCTACAGGCAAACGGTATCAAGATTATTAATACATCAAGATCAACATTCACGGGGAAAATGGTTTGTCACACGTCGTTTGAGTGGTAGTGTCAGACTGCACGAAAGGCTTTTAATCGGTGTAAAGAATTCCAACATAAGGAGACGAACCGATGAAAAGGAAATAAATATGGCAGGAACCGTGGTCATCAATGTTCTATTAACACATAACAATCATCGAACACTCAGGCAAGCAGCTAATTCAACAACTGCGTGAATTATAACACCCGGCAGAATGTCGTTTGGTGGCTCAAACTGAAGGTTCGACAGCGCTGCATGTATGTGGTAATAGAAGTGCTACCAGCAACACGAAGCTTTATGTTACCGGGTTTCACGTCTCGCATTTCGTGGACGGAAGCACGCTCATCTGCGCTACGGTATCACCCTGGAGCGTCTTTACGGTTCCACATCCTCCGGAAAGATGAGACGACAAGGGGCGACTCCAACCACGTTGTTACCGTTATGAGCCGGCGATAAAGTCTCCATGGGTGGTCGGCTGCTATGTATACGGCTTGATGCATCTGGTGGATGCGGTGTCAAAACACCAGTCATAATAACATTACCCGTCTTTTGTCTGCGGCTTCACGGGCCCTATGGATCCGTCAGACCAATGGCGAGCTGGACAGCCTAACAGGGTTTCCTCAAAATTGCCGCGTAAGGTTGCGACCTCTGCCCACGGTGCCGCAATATTTGATGTTGACGTTAGGCGGAGTACTCTTCACCGGACATGGCATCTACGCTGCGGCAGTACGTTGAATAAGTGGTGGCTGAGAAAGCTCTACTATCTGGTCGGTTATCTTCACCACCTCTGTCAAAGGTTGCGGTCGTGCAACGGACCCGTTTTAAGCGGCCAAATATCTACAATCCTTCACAGATGCATCCAGAGCGATAAGCTTTGTTCACGTTTCAACGTCGCTGCTGTCCAGAACAGGATTTTACTTGACGAAGTGACTACCGAATAGCTGCAAAGTCAATTATGGTGTCGCTTTCCCGGAGCGCCATGTGGATGTGAGAAATCATCAACCACAGTTCAGCTTCCCAGCAAATGTTGTGTATCGGGTGGTAAGCTGATGTAGGCCAAGTCATCGTGAACCTAACAACTCTCGAGAAACCCGTTGCAAGGAAAATTGTCCTCTATGCCTCCCAGCTACTACCGGATTAGATGCCATTGCAAAAGCTGTGACACAGCAAGTTGTGGTGGGAAGACCAACTCGGTAAAAACGTTTTTTCAGAGAGAAGAGGGGGGAGAAACTTTCACGAGACCTTGCCTTTGAGTTGCATGCATATTTTGGCGCAACTGCAGCCAGATATAGTGCATTTGAATACGTTTGTCCCTACGATAACAATGTTGGGAGTTTTCGTGCACCGCTGCTATCGAAAGTCTAGATGACACCAACTAAATCAACTTTCATCCTCCGACTCGAGCTGACCACAAATGTACTTGCCGTTTGCATTTTTCAAAGGATACCCTTGAGTCTGTATGTCTGCCTCAAGGATGCAAACTTTTGAACAAAATCTATGCTCTCATAGTTTGTCATCAATGTCGCTGCACATTCTGCACGTTGGCTGCAAATAAACTGTCGCATACAGTTGATTTGCCCGACCATGACTACAGTGGAAGGTACAATAATGTTATCATCCACCAGAAAAGGATCACACAGAGCGAGGAATGTGCGGTAGAAACAAAAAGGTTGCGCGATCTAGGGGTTCCTGTAGAGGCTCCCTTCAATATACACGAAGCCTCAACGTTAACGAATCGTTTTGATATTGAAGTTTGAGTCACTGTCACAAGGTTGAAGACACTTCCTTCTCTTGAAGGTAAAACCCCTCTGGCAAAAAGGAAACGATATTCAGCCTACCTGATGCACGAGCCTGCTTGAGACGGGAACCAGGACCATCTCCCTAGCATCCTCCTCACCGAAACCAAACTGTGTAGCTCCACAAAGACTTCGCCACCCCCCAGACTGGGCCACATGGGCGAAACATGGGATAATACTTCACGGCTTCGGTGTATCATAGTGCATGGTGCTCCAAATGCCGAGTCGAAGGGACGCACAGGCGAAAGGTCGGCACACCTGATCTCATTGGGCCGACCGGAAGCACAACGGAAGTCACTAGGGCAACTGAGAGTCTGCAGTGCTGCGCGACTTCGACAGGCATTCTGATACCCGGGTTGTTTAGGGCAGCTTTGGTCAATAATAGTATGGCAACCTCCCTTGCGGAAGCTTCCATACGATATAAAAATCGACGATGCCCGTTCCTGATTTCAAAGAATGATTTGGCGTATAATTCAAGTCACCACGTAATCTCGCACGTTTTTAGCGGCCGATACCAGCAAATTTGACTATTCGGTTTGTGACGCGCTGGCGCAGTGACCTTGTTCTACCACGAATAATGCGGGGGACACTGTCGTCTCTCACTCCAGAATTTTTAATTTAACGTGCAGGCGATTATCCTGATGGCATCACCTCTTCAGCTCTCTGTGAGCAGGCCTCCACACAGATGTCGTGAGCCACCTGAGCAGGCTTGGCAAACCTCACTTCATGCGTTAGCAGCATTTCCCTGTGTCGTTGACATCTGCACATACTTGGATCTGTCCGTAAATCCAGGAGCCTGAAATTGCAGTACCACACATAGCATAATTCAGGCATGACCCTTCTGAAAGCTTTGGTAACAGTAGCACACTCAATCTGCGCTCCTCCGTGCCATTCGCTGTCTTGTTGGGTCTTATTTTCTCATCAACCGCTAATTCAACATCTTACTCTCCCACCCCCGATTCACCTGTCCGGAACCTAACAGGCAGGGTTCATCTCTCTCCACCCACACCCTAGTCGGCTTACCGCCTTCTATCTACTGTTTCGCGCACAGCACAGATGCACTTCGAGTATATTCTCAGGTGGGTCCAGACTGCCCATGTTGATTATCGGCCCCTCTTACGAGAGTTTTCCCGTTAAACCATCCACTTTCACCAGGCAGATCCGGGAACGCAACTATGCAGAAAAGGTACGCTGACTCATTCGCAAAGGATTTGGCTGATCTTCCTTCTGCCTCAAAATAATATTCAATAAGGAACAGTTCACTTTCAGTTCTATCCAAACTTCACCCCCACCAGGGACTTTTGGTCATATTACTTTGCCATAGGACTGCCTGTGATGCTCAGTTTCAAACGATTGTGAAAGCTACAAAAAATAAAACATTTTCTGACGGACCATTCTCCTTCCAACTCTCTCTTGTTTTGTGCTCCCTGTATCTCTTGCATCATTCTCGAATCTGCCCATCAATACTGAGCGTTCTTTTTCAAACTGTTTCCCTCCCAAGCAAGACATTTTTCAGACGGCGGAGCCACCCTAGGTTTTCATGTTGCTGTTTTGGGGCGAGTGATAAATGTACACCCTTGCAAACTCAACGCAGATGGAGGACACTGTTTCTCCCCAGAGTAAATGAACTTCGAACTCCATAAGCGTACACAGAACAGGCGTAACATTCTATTTGGAAATTACACGAGAGCTTAACGTTCTCGACTTGCCCTAAATGTACCTGTCCCGATGCGAATCCGGACATGCTGTAAGCTACTTCGGCACACAACACATTACAATTTGCGCTGATCTAATAAAATGAATGACAAAGATGACCACAATGCGGCAACACTCGAACAATGTTGTAACGGTGACGCATATGTACAGAAGATATAGGTGCAAATAAAAGAAGGGTTCGTCTATAAAAAATAGAAGGACTCATTGACAAGTCAAAGTCCGTGGAACTTGATAGGCCACCATCTAGGAAAAGAAGTGCGCCAGAAGAAAGGTTCAGAAGGCAACCGATGAAAAATCTTAAATGCGACGTCAGGTTATAACGATTTGCATCGGTAGATTAACAGGTACGCGGAGCTAAATAGGTTTTATTATGCGGTTACTTCACCAGCCAAAAATCCACGCAAGCGAGGAAGATAGAGACGGTGCGTGGTAAATCCTGCTTTATACATGATGGCAATCAAATTCAAAAATAGGCTGAGGATGTTTTCAAACAAGTATACAGATTAGGTGAACCAAATGATTAATACAAAAATATACCAAAAGTATATTGCAATATGTGACTGTTAACAGTGGACACTACAACCACCAACATTGCAACCTTTCACGAGATCGGTGCGGGAGTAGCTACAGAAGTGCTGCAAACTCACACTTCGTGCCACTGATTCCGACGCGAACACACGGGGGCCGAGATAATATGAAGGTATATTTTTGGCTGTGCAAAAAAACAGTGAATCTGCAGTTGTTTATAGACACGGTAATGGAGATGCTGGATAGAAGATAAGTGGCTGATGTGCACATTGGGATTTTCAGAAAACCTTCGTTTCTGTCATCCGCAGGCTTTTGAGCTGGAGCTACGAGAAGCTGCAATATCCCCCAGAATCTGCAGCTTGATCCGTACGTTTCGAATTGGAAGGTCGTGTGGAATGAGATTAAGGGGAGTACTCTCGGACAAATGTTCTCCGTCGAGTGGATTACCTCAGGGGTTAATCCTCGGCTATGTGCTTTTCCTGGTGTACACAAATGTCTTGACCGACAAACTAGTCGGCAAACTTTACATGTGTGCAGATTAAATAAAGCCACTTGGAGTGAGTCAGATCCAAACGTCCTTCAGGAGGATGTTCTGGAGATATTCGAGTAAATAGTAAATCAGGATTCGCCGTTGAATATTCTCAAAAGTTATATCCTTGCTAATGTTCTACAGTCAACCCCCAGGTATCTGAGAAATTCAAATGAACAGACAGTCAAACTAGCAATTGAACAGCAGGCAAGCTACTTAGTTATCCAAGGAACCTGCACGTTTATCGCACGTGCTGAGTGCACCGCGGCCGCAAAAAAAACACGGCGGACGTTATATCAACTGAAATCCGCAATCGCCAACCCTGGTCCAGTAGTGTTTATTACATAATACACTCGACATATTCACTCTCACTTGGAACACCGTGTACAGGCTTGTTTACCACATCTCAAACAGAGCATACCCGTCTTTGAAAAAGCACAAAAGCTTGCCACGCGTATGGTTTGGAGTAGGAAGTGCCTATGATGCCAAGACCGACTGAGTCCGTTGAACTTCTCATCCGAAAGCTGGCGGGTAAGAGGAGACCTTACTGAAGTGTATAAAATTGCCCAACACACTGACATAAGTCCTCTGGCATGTTCGTTCCTGATGCGTCAGTACAGAGATTTAAAAGGTCATATGTTCACAATCAAGAAAACGAAATCACGACTGGCTATTCGCATCAACTTTTTCACGAATCCAGCAGTCATCTAGTGGAAGAATTTACTTAAAAAGATTGTTGAAGCACTGAGTGAAGAGGTAATCAAAAGAAGGTTAGACAAATGCTGGAACAACCTTTATCCTACCTTGTACTAATCGAAGTGTGATTTGTTCATGCTGTTCAAGGCAATCAGAATCTGTCATTTCTTCTCTTTTACTCCTACTCCTAGATCACTACTGACCGTATTCGCACCAGCAGAAGACGCAGCCTGGTTAGTATCCGGATCACACAAGTCAAGCATCAAGAAGTCCACAGGTGCAGCCCTTCATCAAGTCCTGGATTTGGGATTTGAATACATTGATTTGGTTTTGTAGGTCACTTCAGGGTCGTTGGTGGATTATGGTCAACTGGTTATAAGTTGGTGACCTTCCTAGTGGATCTGACTTGGAATTATCACTTGTGCCATTTTACTAAAATATTCAGATCACATTCATTCCATCGGAATTTTTCAGTTTTCCGTGTATGAAAGGAAACGCATTCCCCTCTCCTAGCCAGTAGGCTGTTGCTAACCGGCGGTGACCAATAAAAGTCTGCTGCCGGTAGCCCAATTCTGGCCGTCTGGGGGGCCGTATTACGCTGCATGGTGACTTTTGCGAGGCTAACAGTACGCTGACTCCCGAGTTGACCACCTGTTTGTATATGCCCATTTTTTTCTTCGTTATGTTCATCTGCGTTTTGCCTTAACCGACGGTTGTCATCGTGATGACTACAACCACTCATGTGTGATTGGTTGGTGTGCATCTGAGAGTTACGACGCTCGTCAGTCACATGGTCGTAATCTATGAGCGCAATAATTTGGTCAAAACTGATGAGGTCATTTATATCACTATCGACTGAACAGTGTAATACTTTCTTCAAGGGATTTATTAACCAAAGTGCATAACTTAAACAGTGTGATTACATTATATAAGCTATGGATTGTGTTCCATCATACTCATATGGCGGCATCACAGAGTCGAATGACATATACTTAGTTAGATTTCGTGGTGCATTTTTTTCAGAACTAAGAGGTGTTCTGACTTTTATTTGGCATACATCGTGTTATTAGGAGCGTTTGAAACTTCACTTCATTTTTAACTGTTCCTATAGAGATACTTATTACAATGTTCAATAAGAGGTTAATAAGGGAGTGTAATGCAAGCAAACCCTATACTGTACCATGTGGTTCGAGCCCACACGAAAATTTACTGTCCTCGATTGCTTTGGTCGATCTCAGTGTGACACTTTAGCGAATGGCGCACTAAGTAGTTTTTTCTTGTACGGATTTACCAGACACGAAATACAAAAGGCCGTTGAAAATAGAGGCTGAAGATTCATTCGACGAAGTGTGCAAGGGGACTCTTATAATGCTATAAATGGCACCGACACGCAAGTTATCTAAGGAGGCTAGGGACCAGCCGTCGACGAGTGGGCAAACCGCAGGTGTGTGGTTCGGGTTTACGCCAGACAGTCACTTGACATGTGGTCAAACACTCGGACAGCACACATCATGTGGACCTTACTAATAGCCTAGGTACAACATGCAACTGTGAGTTTTGGGACAATTCTACACATCATAACGCAGGCATGCCAGTGACATATCTAGGTCGCTATAACACCGTCTACCACTTTCATAGCAACCCCCTGCGGCAGGTTTGCAAAACGAGCAACTTCTCGTCCTCATTTTTTAATGTTTGTTCGATGGATAGTGACTTCGGTATGGGTGTGATTAAAGTATGTCGTCTGTATTATACAAAGCTCTGAACCGAGATCTTTTCGATTGGCTTCATTTTAGTTGCAAGAAGTGCCATATTAAGGTGCTGGGTCTTATCGGCAAAAGCTGGAAGGAAAGACATTTAACACAGGTGGTCACAAACAGGGCGACTGATAGACCAAGGACGGGGTAAAGAATTGACCTAAATGTTTGTAAACACCAGTGCCTCATAACCGGATGGTGACTGCATTGGCAACGAAATTCTCACGAACGGATGCAAAGTCCGCGACAGCTAGCGGTAAGACCAAACCGAAGCTCCATGTGCCAAAGACAGAACTGGTTTGGTGCACCAAGTTAACCGAGCGCTATGTATAATAATGTTGAGAATGAGAAGCAAATGTATATATCACACGGAGTGTCATATTGGTCCCGTGTAGCGCTGTAAACGGCACTGACGGAATAATAGGGAGACTGAAGACCGGCCGTCGACGAGCAATTAATCCGGAGGTGCGTGCAGTTTCTTGATCTGTGCCACGCAGTCACAGAATACAGCCAAACAGTCCGACGGCGTAGTCACGCCAACTTTCTTAATAATCTAGGTACAGCGTGTACCTATAGGTTTCTGGATTATTTTACACACATCTCGGGCTAATTAACGAAATCTCCAGGGCACTACACTCGTACAAAAGAAAATACGCCCATTTGCAGTTACCAGAGAAACTGACTGGAAGCCATTTCATCAAGGTCGACGGAATCTCGGAGACGTTGACTGTGCCAGGGCAGCTCCCTAAGAAGTCAGCAGTGGCGTGTAACGAACAGTTCCGATAAGAATAACCGAGAGAGTGAAAAGACAACGCCGGATAGGAAGGCTTTAATCAACCAGAAAACGTAGCATGTGGTCTGTAATGTAACGAACGGAAGGGTCGATTAGAATAACGATATATGTGAGGGAATCAGTTGGATAGGGAAGGGGAAGATACGGTGTAGGAACAAAATATGACATTCTCCCCCGCCATGAAAAAAAAACTATTTAAAGTAAAGGTGGATTACTAGGAGTTAAATGTCCAACGTATGAAGTGGGTTATCTTAGAACAACGATAATAGCAAAACTGTGAAGCAAGTTCAGGCCTCACGATTTCGAAGTGAATAAGGTCTAACTCTTTGCTGCTTGGAGATAAGATCTTCAGCGCTTGTTTCTGGTATTCCAGTAGTTTCTATTGTGTCTGATATGACGGAGGGTGTGTCGACAATAGAAGGGTTTGGAATGGGGTCTGACAAAATGGTCTGTGGTAGTTCAGATGTGTTTCTGAAAGGAGCCAGTTGGCGAAGGGATACAGTTTCCTCACGGCCATCTGGAAGACGAATGTGTGCGTATTCGGGGTTACTCTCCAACAGTTCAACTTCTTCTACTAAGGGATCGTATTTGGAGTTCCGGACATTCTTCCGATATAGTACTGGTCCGGGCGTAACGAGCCACTGAGGCAGACTAGTTCCTGCGGACGATTTCCGATTATGTAGAAACATGCGTTCGTGAGGAGTGGCATTGGTAGCAGTACATAGCAACGACCTGATGGCGTGCAACGCGTCCGGAAGCACGTATTCCCACTGGTCAATGTTCAGTGCTTTGGAATGCAGGCAGAGAGAAACAGTTTTCCATAGTGTTCTATTGAGTCTTTCAACTTGGCCGTTGCCTTGTGGGTTGTAACTGGTGGTTCTGCTGGTGGCCACACCGCGGTCATGAAGGAATTGTCTCAACTCCTGCGACATAAACATAGATCCCCGATCGGAGTGAACGAATGAGGGCATTCCAAACATGGAAAAGAGGTCAGTTAATCGGGTAATGACGGTGGATGCAGACATATCTGGACAGGGAAAAGCGAATGGGAAGCGGGAAAATTCGTCAATTACAGTTAGTATATAGTGATTGCGAGTGGAAGAGGGAATCGGTCCTTTGAAATCAATACTAAGACGTTCAAAAGGCTGTGTCGCTTTAATTAAATGACTATTAGAGGGGGTGTAGAATTTCGGTTTTAATTGGGAACACACAGAACATTGTTGAAGAACAGATTTGACATTGTCTAGAGAGAACGGCAAATTCTTTGTTCGAACGAAGTGAAACAAACGAGTAATTCCAGGATGACAGAGAGAATCATGGAGCTTTTTAAGATAGTCGATAGAAAGAGATGATGCACAAAAGGCTCGAGATAGAGTATCGGCCGCGGGATTATCAGTACCAGGGCGATAGACAACATCATAAGAGAATTGAGATAGTTCGACCCGCCAACGTTGAATTTTGTCATTTTTGATCTTACTGGCAATTTTAGTGTCATACATAAAGGCAACAGAACGTTGATCGGTTAGCAGCTTGAAGTGTGTTCCAATCAGGTAATGTCGCCATTTCCGGATGGCTTCAATAATTGCGTAAGCTTCCTTTTCAACGGCGGAATGATTTCGTTCGGTTGCAGAGAGAGTGCGTGAGAAAAAAGCCACGGGGCGGCCACTCTGATTTAGTGTAGCGGAGATGGCTATATCTGAGGCATCCGTTTCAACGACGAGGGGAATATCTCTGGAGATGGAAAAGAGTGAGGCTTGAACTAGTTCGGATTTGAGAGATTCGTAGGCAGTAAGTACATCGTTGGGTAAGGGAAAGCTTTTGTTGCTAATCAGCGGGTGGATTTTATCTGAAAAGTGGGAAAACCACTGGGAATAGTATGAGAACATTCCTACCACTCTTTGCTGTGCTTTCAAGTTTCCAGGTGCAGGCAGCTTGATTAGCGCCTCGAACCGGTCGGGATCTGGCCTCGCGGATCCTTTGGATATTTCGTAACCTAACAGACGAATTTCTTTGGCAGCGAAAACACATTTGCTTCGATTTAATGTCAGTCCGTATTTATCAGCTACTTGCAGGAACCGACTGAGATTAGTTTCGTGATCAACTGCGTCTTTCCCGCATACAGTAATATTGTCAACATAGACAAAGGCTCCCATGAGCGTTTCTCGACGGATCAGCTCGTCCATCGCTCGCTGGAAGCATGCAACACCATTGGTCACTCCAAAAGGTATGCGGCAGAATTGGTATAGACCGTTGCACGCTTCAAATGCGGTATATTGTCTTTCGCTTTTGTTTATGGGGATTTGGTGATAAGCGCTCTGGAGGTCCAGCGTACTGAAAACAGAGAACTGCGAAATTTTTTCTACCATATCATCGATACGAGGGAGGGGATAGGCATCCAGGTGGGTGAATCGATTAATAGTCTGGCTATAGTCGACGACCATGCGACGTTTGTGGCGATCGTTGGTAGTGATCAAGACTTGTGCACGCCACGGTGATCGCGAAGGTTCGATGATGCCGTCTTTTAACATTCTTTCGATCTCGGCCTGAATGAAAACCTCATCGTGGTGACTGTGTCGTCTTGACTTAGTACGGATTGGATGGCAAGAGGGATCGAGCTGAGTGAAAAGAGAGGGAGTTGGAAGAGTAGCAGCAGCTAGACCACATAGCGAAAATGGGGGATGTATACCCTGAAAAGATATTTCCACAGATCTGTGTCGCTGTAGGAAGTCATGCCCTAATAACACGTCAGCGCACAAATTGGGAAGAATGGACAATTTAACATCTGTGTAAAATGTACCTTTATGGAATAATGAAACAATACAGTGGCCTTTGGTGCTGCTGGTTATTTGTGTGGAAGCCAGGACAATTTGGTTGCTTGATGGCAGTCTGGTCCATTGATTTCGGAGTATGACCGCTTCAGAAACATAGCTTTCTGAGCTCCCTGTGTCAACCAGTGCTTGTAAGGTTATCCCATTGATTACCACTTCAGTGATAGCCTTGGTAAGGCTGCTTGGAGCTGCAACCGAGATGACAGAGGAGGTGAGGAACGGAGAAATTGATGCCGTGTGTTTCGAATGTGTAGCCGAGCGGCAAACCTTTTGGTAGTGGCCCCGTTTTCCGCATGATTTGCAGACCGAATCTCTGGCTGGGCATTTGTGGCGAGGGTGTCGGTCATAGCCACAGAAGAAACAGTTAGTTCGGGCTGCAGCTAGTGTAATTTTGCAGTGACTGTTGGATTTCTCGGCAGTATGTTGTGAGGTGTCGGTAGCAGCTGTATTGTAAATCGGAGACTGAGATTGGGCGAACGAATGCGATTGTTGCTGGGCCAGGTCTAAAGCTTTCGCTTGGTCGTAAGCGGTTTTCGCGTCTAAGGTTTTGTGTTCGAGCAATCTTTGGCGAATCGAGTTGGATAAGAGTCCACTTATGAACGCATCGCGGATGGCGTCCTCTTGATTTTTCTCCGCGCTGACAGCTTTGAAATTGCAATCTTTAGCAAGATTGCGGAGTTTTTTTTGCATAAACTGGTCAAGAGTTTCATTGGGAGTTTGTTTACAAGTTGTTAAAAGGTGGCGTGCAAAAATTTTATTCTGTTGTATGTAGAGAGTGGAGAGTGGTGATAGCAGAATCATAATCGGTACAGAGATGGATTTGTACACGGTGGGGAACACAAAATGTATGTGTTTTCAGCTTGTCAGGGGTATGAGAGGCAATCAATTCGAGACAATTGGAAAAAGTATATAACCAGTGTTCCCAGACGTCACCACTGTCCATAGCGTTTGGATCAGCATCAAATCGATCCGGTCGTAGGAGGCGATCCATTATTTTCTGATTGATTAAATTGTAACGAACAGTTCCGATAAGAATAACCGAGAGAGGGTGAAAAGACAACGCCGGATAGGAAGGCTTTAATCAACCAGAAAACGTAGCATGTGGTCTGTAATGTAACGAACGGAAGGGTCGATTAGAATAACGATATATGTGAGGGAATCAGTTGGACAGGGAAGGGGAAGATACGGTGTAGGAACAAAATGTGACGTGGCGTTTCTATCATGTCACTGATCACTACGTTCGATGTACGGGGAACGGATTTTAACTCTAACAGACCATGAACAACAGGATGTGTATTTACTCGGCGAAATTTGCGCAACATTGTCCATTCCCGGTCTGGGATCAGTGAGAGTCAGTAGATTTGCACCGATCCGTGATGTTAACCTTGCACTGTATGCACTGTATCACTGAGTTCAGAGTTCTGCACGGGGAAACTGCCGGTCCCAGATACAGCTTTGCCGGACTCTACTGCTGTTCGTATTCGGCGGTCTCTCGAGATCAGTCAGAATAATTAGGCTGTCATCTTATCTATCACTGTCGGACATCATGGCTCGCAGTATAGTACACGGGGTACCGAAGACTGCTAGGTGGAATAAAATAGACGACTGTACCAACGATTTGTTACCGCAGTGGTATATCATCTCAAAGACGAATGTAGCCAATGGTGTACGACGTTCACTTCATATACGTAATTACATGCTTCTGGGGGGGGGGCACCTGCCCGAAGTATGGTGGACAAGGTCTTAGCGACTTAGTGGCTTTCTGTCAAAAAAGCCTTGCTAGTGGATTTACAGTTATGTTGATGTCGGCCACGGATTGGAGAGTAAGCAGCCGCAATTACCATTGGCTGATATCAAACCATCTACGTTAGT
>QNGE01000880.1:97077-213598 GCA_008508345.1 Paragonimus westermani
TGTTGTGAGTATTCATGGTTGTGTGTGGGCTGAGATACTGCCAGGACGCCCAGACCTAGACAGGAGAACGATTAGGGTTCTCAGCCAAAGCCTTTGGCTCAAAAGCCTGTACCACAAGTCAACGGGTGGGCGGCAGTGTACGGGAACTGGTACACATTTCGGAAAAAATGCCAACCTTCCAACCCCCAACATGGCCTGCCTGGTATGAGTAACTCTGTTGATGTGATCATCACACCGTCCGGTTTAGCTCAATAGGTCACCGAGCTGCGCAAGCCGTCACATCGAGTTAAGCTATAGTCTCGTGCTTCGCTACCTAATCACTCCTACACGGTCAGTAGTGCGACATACAACTCCAGAAGCGCATCTGCTTGCTCCCGTTTGACCTACCTGACAAGGTTTCCGTCGATAGAACAGAAGAAAGACGATGCAGCCTCCCAAAACTCCCGTCTAGTGACATTGCTACCAGTGATTGTCAAAGTAATGGAAAAGCTGACTAACGGTGCCGTAAGAAACCTCTTGAAGAACATGAGGTATACGCACGCCTCCCAACACGGCTTTCCTGAAACTAGGTGACGTCGGATAAATCTCACGGAGACAGTGAGCTGACGATTGCCATGAGCGCTGTCGTACCCACGGATGCATTTTTCATTGATTTCTTCAAAGCATTGCTAAATAAACTTTGAGCGCTGGGCTTCAGGATTGCCCTGACTGGGTGATTTTTGATCTGTTTCAGATCCGTTTCAATGGAGTCCTCTCATCTAGCATAACATTTTTCATCGGGGTCTCTTAAGGTTCCCTTCCCCGACTTCAACCGTTTATGTTATTCGTTAACTGACTACTCGGCTTTATAAGCACATAAATACTGCCGTGTACAGCGATGTCAAAATCTTTCGTGACATTCACACCTTACAGGATAAAGAGGCACCACAAGGTGATTCAGGTATTTTCTTGCAGTGGGCTGTTTGAAATGTCCCTTAATTCAACACCATCAAATACAAAGTTGTACGAATTGGATATCAGATGAATATAAGTTATACATGGGGTGGCACTGAGCTGCAGATGTTAATTAAGTGTTATGTCTCTGATTTGTTGAACAGACCAGTATGTTCAGTCACGTGACTCAAACTGAGAATACAAACGAGCCCCGATGGGATGTTTATCGGCAGGGAAACACGCTGGGTGATGAACGCTTAGAGTGATGAGATAGCATAATTAGTCCACGGTAAAGGAAGCACCAGTGATAAGCTACAATGTAAATGAAAAAGCAATGTGAAGGTGCAGTAAATAAATACAACTGTTCGTTTGGCGGCTGTCTACGTAACACTTAGGCGTCTGCTCTGTGGGCCATCAACACTAATGATCTCTCATTCCATTAAGTATAGCACGCCGGTTCGGAGGGCGACGTGTAAGATGAACTCGCTTAACCGCCCACTGGACCAGTTCACTCCGGATAAGTTCGGGAAAGTGTTTGCCACACGTCCACCTCGTGTAGGATTTACCATTCATGCCTGTGCTTCATTTTTAGACAGGATATTGATATGGTAAAAATGGTTCAACGTGAGGTCGCAAAACGCGTACACAGATTGCTCCAAAAATGTCGTTCGCACAGACTCCGTATGCTGAGCTTGTTTTGCCTTGAATACCGGCGAGTCCGTGGGGACCTGTTGTATTTCCGCAGGATCTTCGATAATGAGCTGCACCTAAGTCGGCACATGTACACAGTGGCACCTACGCACAACCTGCGTTGAGTTGAGACAGCAGTGTGCACGTCTGCGCAAAGAGCGTCGCTTTCCTGTGCGTTTTGGCCACCCAGTGTTAGCCACCCGCTATCGGAATCGATAGTACGGGTGGCTAACACTCATTCATCTAAACGGCGGCTTGAGAAGCACGTGAAGGAAAACTACCCACACAAAACCTTCGAGGTTCTGCTTGTTGCCTTTGGTAGGAGCCTGATTTCGATCAAGCAATCTAATAATTGACTAACCTCTGGTCTATTTGTTGCTTGTCTGATCGTTGTCTGCCTGTTTACTAGACGCTTGCTGTATGTTCGGTCCTTCATGCAAGTATGAAATATGCCTGATGCTTAGGATACCGCATGAAGTTTTTTCTCGCTGATCAAACTTTTATTCGTCTTTATTTAAAAATTCAGACGGCAATTTCCGACGAAGCCACCTCGAGAACACGAGATTCTGACTCACCCCGGTTAAATTCGAAGTTATTGCAAACCCTGTTTTCTGTTTATAGGAGTACATTGGCATTGGAGTTCATGCCGCCCTCCCATAGACCATTTATTATCCAGGATCAAATCGTTAACCACTACATAAGGCCCGGAACATCTGAAAACTCAGGTTTCCGGGTCTTTCAATCCACATTGGTGTGTTGTTTTTATACATGTGGAGGAACCAGCAACCGTCAGACCGTTGTGTGTACACGCAAGCAGTCGCTTTTGATGCAGTCATTTGTCTATGGGATTTTAATGAGTCTGTCGAATTTTAGTTAGCCGACAGCAGTTGGATAAATTAAAGGCGACACTCCGACGTATTCGGTTGTCTAATACGGTTTTGAACGCACTGCACTGCCACACGTCGCACGCACCCGGGGATATTCACGCCTGCAGAACGCTCCTTAGAGAACAGGAAGAACTAGGAAAATTATGGTTCGCAGCTGTAGAACCGGCCGTTGGTGTTTCGGCGAATGGTAACCACTCTGGAAAGCATGCTCTTGTTGACCCCTATCTTCGGCCTCAGACCAGTCGTGTCCGAAACCCCAGCTTCACATACAGCAATCATCAGTTCACATGTCACGACATCTGGCAGTCGAGCAGTGATACCTGAAGCCAGAGTGGATGAAGATGTGCACACCGACATTCTAGGCGTCGTGAATAACTCCTCTGAGTTGAGGTTACTTCGTGAGCATGAAGTTTTCGAAACTGTTTCACCAATGTAGACAGCTGCAGCTCAATATTATGAACAAGGAGGAGAACGTGAATGTTCTGAGAGTAGGTAGGGCTGACACACGGGGAGGTTGGATTGATCCGTACCTTCCCAATGATAATCATGTGGGATGGGAAAATCCAGTTTCATCTAATACCCTGAATCTGTTTGGCTGCTTATCTTTCTGCTCCACCAGGTCGCTTACTGTAACCATCATATCGACCACCTACAGGTGACACCGTGTATGATAGTAAGCTGATCACCGCTTCACCAGGGGTCACTGACCTGGCTTCTGGAAATACTGGACGATTTCATTCATTCTGTTTTTGATTTAAGGGCTCTGAACATTCACCTGCGTCTAGGCACCAAGCAGCGTTATTTCTCCTCACGACTTTCTTCTTCGTAACTATGCTAAATCCCATCGAATGGTACCACGATTTGCAAAGCACGCTTTGGATGTACTGGTCACAGACGAGCTTGGTTTGGTGAGGAACCTCAGCGTTGAAGTGCTTGCTGCTTACTGTGATCACTCCACGATTTCATTCAAACTTCATGCCTTTTCCGGGTTAACTGCTTATCCTTTAGTGTTGCACAGCCATTTCAAATAGACAACACAAGTTTGGACGATCACTTTGTGGAGGCTTTTCAGAACTGACCGCCCTCATCCTCCGTAGAAATGTTCTGACAATTCACTGAGGCCACTGTTGACACTGTGACCAGTTTGTTCGTTCCAATGAGGAATAACACAAGTAATAAGTCATCTCTTGGTATTCGCTGTTATACCAAAATATTACTTGTGACAAGTGAGCTGCCTGCATACGGTTCAAGCTTACCCAGAGGGAGAACGCTTTCAGTGAATATAAGCCTATGGGAAATAGGTGTAATGATACTATCTGTAGTGACATACTCGAATTTCAATCCTTTACAATATCCAGCTAATCTAAAAATGCCTCAGTCAACCCAGACGTTCCTAACCCTCCTACAGATTCTGGCCTGACGAACAACCAAATCTGTTAATGAAACGCCTGAAAAGGTGTTCTTAGAAAGTGCTACCGAAGCTCCCACGCACGCCGGTAATGATCGTTCTTTGCGAAGCGTTCCAGAATGCCATGGATTATTCCGTTTCTTCTCATCTTGGTGGCAAGTTTATTGTGCATTGCGATATGTCAGATTACACTGGCCATAGATCCCTTGTTTTCATTTCCTAAGGGATTTCACTTTGTTGTTTCACTCTATTCTATCGGGGCACAAATATCCTATGGTTAGGTGGTCCTCGACCTGTGCAACAACTCCATTCCTTTCTTCTCAGAACAGAGCCCTTTGCCGAGTCTATTCGACATGCTCTTATTATCGGTAGTAAGCTGTACTTTACTACCTAACATTCAGCTGATCCACCTCCTTTTCTTCACATGTAACCCCCATGAAATCATCCAAACTCCTAACCTGGCCTCATCCTCTGTTTCCCTTTGTACACTCAGTTTGTTTATGAAATTCACGGATGGTTCCACGGCCGGCCGACTCAGCGGTTAGTATTGTATAATTTTAGAAGGCATGCAAGTGTTGGGTATGCTGGGCAGTGGGGTTTCCATGTGGGAGTAGATGTTGGCGTTGCTTGTGTAAACTATGAAAAATGAATAAATATAGATTTTTTTCCCTAGTAACCGCAAAAAACCTCTAGTATGCGGTGCACTGACAGAGCTGAACAAAAGGGAAGGTAGTTAACCTGTATAATCCGGGTTCCTGAATTGTCGAGTGAGGGACTTACCAGACGATAAGGACCGTTGACTGAAACGAATTAAAAGTATATAATCAGGTATGTTTACCTGCACCCAACACAATCATCATGTGATATTTGAAGCCCGACTGTGTTTACGTTGACGGCTTACCATGGTGGATCAGCCGGTACATTTGCGGTCACATGCATCGGAGCACCACATAATCACACTTCACCTGCACGGTTTTCTCTCATTTATAATCTTTGGACATCCGTTCGAAGCGTTGTCCTTCAGGTGTTGCACCCCAAACTCACATCCCTTTGCGATCTGGGAGTTTCATTATACCACAGCAGACTCACATGAACGACTTCATCTATCTTTACCTCGGAAGACCAAGGTTTCGCCTACCTTACTCTTACTGTTCACCATCTGATTCGAGATCTGCTCCCCAATTGTCCGGAGTTTGTATGGCAGCCAACAAACCTGGTTGTATACCAACACTGAACCAGTCCTACTCATCTGTTCGATTAAATTTTCTGGGCCGTGTACGAACACCGGATGCTTGCACACATATTCTATCTTGCGGATATCGTACGTTTTGTTGTTATGGTTTCTTTTCTTTCTTAGCTGTCGCGCAATAACGTGGATAGCACCATAACTACAGACAAGGAGCTTAGTTTTCCTTTTCAAACTGAGGTCTTCCAGACGTGCTTTCTAAGGTGTCCACTGTTATTGATGGCCTCGATAGTACGGGTTTGCAAACTGTCTGTCGGTCTATCGACGGGCCTGCCAATAACTCTTCATCTAAACGACCGAAGTTTGAGCACCTGTTTAGGTTGTTTTGATTGATACATATTTCAGTTGTAGGCTTTGCGCATCCTCCGGGCGAAGGCTGTAAAGAGGGATTTATCTTACTAGTGTTAATTTCTAATCCGAATTTTATTGCCGCGGGATCTGTACCTAGAGTTTCATTTTCAAACATGGTAGAAAGTAATGCGTCATACAGAAACCTGTCTGTGCAACCCGGCAACATGCACAAAGTGGTCGTTTCGCCACCAGCTTCGCCAGTGGGACCCGTCTCTCAACAAATATCGTTCACTTTTGGATTGTGCTTTGTCGTCGCTCCTGCTCGCTTTGCTTTAGCGTTCGCCAAGTAATCATCCGTTTGTCATTTTGCGATAGTTAATTCAAAGTTAATCCAAAAGGATGTGAGAAACGCTTCACAACATTATTATCGGTTGGTTTGTTTAGGTTGTTACAGGGGCTGGAGTATGATGAGCACCGGACAGAAATCCCAACATCTGTGTGAGTGTTACTGACTACAGCGGCACTGTTGGCAGTATACATAATTGGGTTCTTGGTTAAGCAGTGATGATACTGACTACCGTACATACATCCTTAGATTTGAATTACGAACAACGACAGTTATTACGTCGTTGGAGGTTGCTGTGGCTCAGTTTTGTAATGAGAGTTTCAGTGACTGTTAATTCCCTGTATACTACTTAAAGGAGCATGATAGGGACGAATGAGCTGTGCGAAATTATCTTCCAGTATAAATTGTCTATGTTGTACTTTGACAAGTTGAGGTTATTGATTCACTGTTGTGGTTGTAAATATTGGATAGTGTAGCATTCGATAGCCTCAGTATTCACACGTATTCCGGCTCACCCCAACTGTTGATCCCTAATGTCTTGCTCGTTCATTTCATACAACTTATGTTTCACCGCTATTGACTTTTACTTCTATTCAATTGTGGCAAATTGCAGCTGTTCGCACTTGTATTGGGTTGTTATTTTTAATTCTACAACTAATCTATCACAACAGTTTCATTATTACTTATGTTTCACCTCATTTTCCTATTTCCTTGATTTTTAGGCTGTGATTCACCCCATCATTTGTTACCTATTTTGGTTATTTTTTCGACAATAATGACAAGTCGTATATCACCCGGTGCTGCCTGCGATCCCACCGGAAGTGAAATATCGAACAATGATAGTTTACTTCAGGAGTTTCAGGATTTCGAGGCACAGATTTATTCAAGAGATTTCCAGGCTTATCAACAAGTCAGGGATAATATCTTGAGTAATCATCTCTCACCACCACAGCAAGTCCGACCTGACGCTTTACATAATGCCTCTTACGATCCCAAACTGTGCCAGTTTGGTGAGGTTGCGTCGGACCAGGATGAGGTACTTTCATACTGTTCTGTATCGATGTTAATTTTCCACGTTTTTTCCGTGATATATTATGCTTCACATACATCCTCAAGGTGACATGTATCCCTTAGTCTCAAAGTTTCGAACGTTAGTATTCAATTTACATTTCATGTATGTTGCCACCTTATTGAATGTCATCCTTCGTTATGGTTGAGTTTTCTCGATCTCCCAAGACTGCACGTTCGCTCCAAGTCTTTTGCCTACTAACACAATACTACCTTGGTGGATAGCCTGTTTGATTTCCCAAACTAATTACAGGGTGGTATTACGAAGCAGAGCAACATAAGTATTGTGTTCTGTGATCAAAATCCATCGGAAACACGACCCGTTTCTTGCTTGTTGCCACTCGTCAGGTATGCGTATCAGGTGAACCTCAACCACCCATGCTACTTTAGGGACGTTATTTATCGAACGTAAGTTATTTTTGTCGCCTATCAAGTTCATCCTCATTTCCTGCAAGTGATGTTGAAATCTGCATTCGTCTGCGAACTCCACCAAGCTTGAGGCAAGGACAAAAGTAACTCGTGTACAGGTTGTTAACTCCAAAAGGCGGTACGTTTATTTTCCCCTATTGCATGATGAACTAGGGACTAGGTACGTGTGCTTTCTGATGGCTGACATTTGACAATCAGACGGTATCAGTGTTGGTTTAAACATTCTCACTATGTAAGTTCCAAAGACTTACTGGCTTTCTGTTATGCTCGGGGGCCATGTTCATTCGACTTAGCTTTGACAGTGAGTGACACTATGGTAGTTAAATTAATACACACAAAGTCATAGGCAAGAACAGTCAACTTTCTAACTTAGTGCGGACTGACTGATTCTGTTGCTAGTTTGTGCATCCAGTTTTTGTGTTTCACGAGTTCCTTAGAAACCTTCTCTGTTAGACATACTAACCGTGAAAGGGGTATTGGAAATTTTTGTTCTTCTTACCGGGTTTGTCCTTAGCTTTTAATATAAAGTAGCTATAAAGTTTTTTAAGTGACTAATTTGGGTCACCTATTTGATAGGCTTTTAATAGAACAAATTGTGGAACATTTAAACTAAAGCAAGGTGGTCGTTTAATCGTGTTATTTATCGTGACACTGATTACCAGTCGAAGCGGCGTACGCCAGTAAATCGCAATCTTGTATTTCATTTTGATAACCTGTTTTTCCATACCTTGCAAGGACATGGTAACGGAAGGTGGCAGATTGGAAGGGAAGCCTGTATGTCAATCAACTTCTGCCCTTTTCTCCGTGTGCTCCAATCTGGCTGATCAGTCATTCTGCGTTAAAAGTGATTTCCGGAATTCATCCGTAAGCACTTTAGTTAATTATTATAAGACACGTCTGGTGAATAGTGGGTATTTTTACTCTCTCCTTCGTTATCTGTTGGTAAAATGTTCACTACTTGAGTTTTAAATGTTAAAATCACTCAGGACGCGTTCGTCTGTGGTGTTTTGACCTAGCACGATTGGCAGCATCCTTGCCTGGATTAACTCGTTATAGTGACCGAGACCGGTGGAAACTCGCGCACATATGCGGTTGTCTGTTGCTTGCGCTACACCATTTGTGATCCGTCCCACGCATCACTATCGAGTTTAAAACCAAAAGACGTTTGAGTGTAGAGCTTTCTGGCACTGGTGGCCAAATTAGGTTCATCAAATGATAAGCTAAAGTGAAAGCCCTTTTTTAGAAACATAAATAAATGAATCCACTTGCAGTATCAGAACTTGTAGAACAAACGAAATGGAAAGCATGGTCTTACTTAACTACTGATGAAGTTCAACTGTGGGAGTAGTTGTTGGTGGGATTCATGTGGGATAGGCAACGTAAACAGATGAAATTTGTGAGTAAGTAAACAGGCATATTCAGAAGAAGTTGTGGCAAGAAAGGTGAATAATAGAAACTGTAACATGGTCTGGTTTCTTGAAATGAGAGGGCCTGCTTTACCAAACACCGAGCTCTCGCTGGTTTCCATGACTAAGGAGACTATAATTATGTTGGTTGCTTGCACCTAATGACCTCGCCGTAACTTTGTTGACGGTTTTCTCTTCGTGTATTGCTGGCCAACCAGTCCGAGACGGTCGACTGATTTCGCTGCCGTACGCGACACATCATCACACCATTACGTCACCGCGTTTGTTCACACATGGGGACTATCAGCGACAGTGTATGCACTATCATAAAGCTTCTCTCGCTTCGTGTGTGCGCATCCAGATCTGCCTTGTTCGGACCTATTCTGATTTGTTGTGAAGATGTCTTTCAGGTGGGAACGTAAGCTCTGGATCACCTGGTTTGTTCGTGGATGTTTCAGAATGGTTTCAGAACCATTAAAACTCTGTTCCTTTCCCCACGTCTTGCGCGTGCATTTGGTCGTTTGCACTATTCGGTCCTCGTGTTTTGCGAGTGAATGTTCCGACGACCGAGTGGGCGTGTATTCCCTCCACGTTGCACGTTCAGCGCACACCTTTGGTAGTCACCCAAGATTTTGATAAAAATCCTTACCAGGGCTATAACGTGTGCGGCGGACACACACCGACCCAGCTTCCGGACGGATTCGTTTGACGCATTCTCTCGTACAACAGCTGATCGAATGGTCGGTCAGTATGCTCCCTTTTGATGTGTGAGCGGGCGTTCACGTGGTTGAGCTTGTCGGTGTTGCAGAGTGCATTTGATTATCAAACCGCATTCCCTTACTGATGGTTCGTCGGCATCTGAACGTACCTGCGAAACATCTGGCACAAATACACAGGGAGTTTTACGACATGCCCTGAACATAAAACTGGTAAATGGCAAACAACAGTGAACTCAGGCACTACTGTTTGTCCTTTTCCGTCCAATCTGGCATCGCCTCTTGTCATAGTTTTGTTGAATTATTGGGCTACTAACGAGGTGAGCAAACTTGGACATCAGTTTTAAATGTTTCGAGGGCAAACTATGTTCTGTTCATCGCACCACTCTTTCGACTGACATCGGGCTCCACAGTTATAGTTCTGTGAACCTCACAACGAAATATTCCGATCGTTATCCTCGAAGATGTGTTGCGAATGTTGACCTCGCTGTACTCTAGTTAACGTGTGCACAAGTCAACTCGTTAGCGGTTCTTCTCAATCAGGCTGGTCGTTTTCAGTTATTCCTACTTTTTTTTAATAGCTTGCGGTTTGCGAATCAGCTACATACCGAAATCGTCGAGGCCCTTGACCTGTCATAGTGTTAGCTAGTATACAAATTTCATTTTTAATTGGGAAATGTGAAGTCCGATCCCGCAGATTGTAGTACCTTTTGGAATTCCATCTTCTCGGTAGCTTAAAAAAAATCGAACTGTTTTTTATATAAAGTTAGGTGACAGTATCCAGTATTTTATTCGATGTGATTGGATACGTGGATGTTACTGGCGGTGTGTTATTCCCCAAGTTGGTTACTTATTTTTGCTGACGTTCAACCACCGTGCTAGATACCATCATCAATGCAGCTTGCTTGCGTGTGACCTAGTTCACAGTGTCTACACGTTGGCAGGCTAACCAGTCAAATCGAAGACCAACAAAATCAACACTATAAAATTGGTTGTATCTGTAAGCCTATCTATCTGTTGCTTGATTGCCTACTTCATTTCTGCATAAACCCTGTATCCTCAAGTTTGGTTGCACCTAGCTAGTCCAAAAACCAAGTTTATTTTTCCTACAACCTTGATGGCTCTCATTGAAACCTAAACACTTACCTACTTGTTGCATTGTCACTCGTGTTCTATAAAGTGTTAATTAGTCCAAAACAAATATCCAGAAGTACGTGCTTTATATTTACTTGACCAGGCTCGTTTGCTGTAGCTCCCTGGATGTCCTGCTGTACATGTCCCAAATTGAACACATAGACAATCGTTTTTCCATGATTCCTCTGGCTTGGTCCCTCCGAAGATTAGTTTACAGTCGTTGTTCTGAAAGTTTGAAGATACAGAGAGAAGACGGACACTGGACTACCTCATTAGTACCAAACAACAATATCCAGGAATATGTGCAAGACTAGTAGTGTGCGGGGAAGGACAGAAAAGTAAACATCAAACTGGGAAGATGACGCTGTGTGTTGTATTATAAAGTTTACAAACAATTGTTTTCGATATACGTAACGCTGGCTTGAGGCGATTAATCGCAAGTGTCTCAGCGATGCACAAAACTCGGGATTATTGTGATGCGTCATAACCCTAAGTATCTATTGGAGAATGATATGGAGTTTTTTTTGGTGGATCGCTTTTTTCATCATTAGCATGAAAAAATCTGTAAGTGTCGGCTCCAACAGGCTCCTCATGGCGACTTTACTTGTGTGAACAACGCATATTCTGTAAATTAAGGTTGTTCTCCGTGTATACTAGTGGAATGTGTTCCAGTAGACCTGCTCGAATCTTAACATCAAAGCCTTCGTTGTCAGCTAGATTGCTGTTGCTTTACGCATTGGGGATTTCGCAAACAGCGACTGAACGTCTACTGAACCCGCGAATTTTTCTGATGAGTTGGCTTTGTCGGAGCTTTCAATCAAACCGAACGATTGTCGGGTTTACTGGTCTAGTACGGTATTTTTGCAGCCATTCGATATTTCTTGTCTTGTGGTCTTTCAGCCCGTCATCCTACCCTAATAGTGTTTTACTTATTCCCGGTTATAGGGGCAAAATGAAATGTTAGCATGTACGAGTGTCTGTTTCCCCACTGCTATGTTCAAACTTTTGAAACGTAGCAACTGTTTTAACTCTTAACGTTTATTTTCAAGAGCCAGATCGGTGTATCTTTTGACCGTGCGCATTCGTTTCTTGTTCTCGAGTTATTGTGCTACCTGCACGAGCCGATCTATCCTCGGGCAATATTTCCGTTTTTCTCGTTCACCTCACTTAAATCACCCGATGGTTTCCTTGATTTAACACATACCTCATCGATTCTTTGGTTTTATACGATTTTTCTATTTACATGTGTTTTGCGTTTTTCCACAGATCATGAACGCATCCCCTCTTCTGTGTACGAACGTACTCCCTTCATCCCATTCAATGAATAATCTTAATGACAGATGTCTCTTCAGAGGTAATGCCCATGGGCGATCAACTCCCGTAATGCTGAACGCTTTTTCATCTGCACACATACGAAAAGATCGATCGATAAATCCCACCACATATCTTTCCGATAGAAAGGTTTCAGATGCACATGAACCAATGTATCTTAATTCTCCTCCCTCTGATGCTAGGGAGCAGCTAGAACTGGTAAATCCGCATCGAGTGATATCACACGCTGAAGAAGATCCGATTGAAACACATGATCTAGTGATCGCTCAAATGCAGACCAATGGTGTGATGTGGGCACCACTGGCTGACCAAAATCGCCAACAGACTTGTACAAATTTGTTAGCCTCTCATATCCGTTCCGACAATCTTAGATGGCATTCTGTTGAAATTGAGGAAGATCAAGTAAGTTTTTTGAGATTGGTTATTTTTTTGAACGACATTTTGCTCTCGTGAACTGCGGGTTGTTAATCAATTCTGGATCTTAAAAAGTTGTACATAGCTTGTTTGATTTACTTATGAGGAGCGATAGGTATAATCTGAAATACAACACAGAAAAATACTGCGGGTTTTGTTCTGTAGTGTTCTTATGGTTTCATCCTAAACTGTTGCCAACAAGTTTGTTGATTTTTAGCGACCAGTCAGTCCCCTGAGTACCCTGCGATAAGATAGCGTACTTTCCCGCGTGCAATTCTAAGCTTAAGTTCAGGTTTATTTAGTAGTTTATGCTGCACCATTGTAATCTGCTTTCGAATTTAGTATACAGTTTGTCGCTTGAAGTTCTAGATTAACTTGTCCCTATCTCGTACTGTAACCATTAAGTGATGTCTAGTAAATCGTTTTTTGTTCAGTTTCGTTCAGCCGATCACGTGTTGTAGTTGCTCATAGTAATCACTCTAACAGTATTTAGGATGGAACCTCCGGAACGCAATGAATGAATCCTGGAGAATTACACAAGAGAGGTGCATGAACAGGCGCCTTGCGTGAAACTCGACTTTGCGTTTGATTTATTTCGGTACAAAGTTTCCTCCAACAGAAATAAGAGGGAAAAGTTAGTGAGTAATCCGTCTGGTAAAACCATAACACACAATCAATCAGTGTGTGAAGCCAGATGTTGCCGACCAGTTTAGTAGGTAGACAGCTAACCTGCTTGCTCGTATCACCAAATCTGCGGGTCACCTTCATATAACCATCTGGCGTGTGCTTCTAACTAACGTTAACTGACGGTAACTTGTTACCTAGACCACGTGACCGGACCAGCGTAATCGGTGCTACTTTACCAATTGTTCGATACAGTGTGTGACAGTTGTACAACGTCTCATCCGTTACTACCTTCTCGATGTGTTCACTTGTCCCAGCTTTGGCACACCTAGTTTTTGTGTTTAGTGCTTTCACAACAACCGATGAACCACATATTCCGGTACATGATCCGTAAGTATCATGTAATATCAAACCGAAAACGAATTTTTTCCATTCCGTTTTTGAAGTGGTTTTAAATCGTGCTCGACAGTTGCCTTGATTATAGCATGTATGTAGTGTAAACAATGACTTCATGCTGTTTCAGTTTGAACCAGGGAAGTTATCCGTTATGGATTCAGTCTCTCGAGATCTTACCTTTCCTGATCATGTTCATCACAGATTTTCAAATCAAAGCTGCTAATTTAGTTTGCTGAGCTTCCTTTTTAATACGGTTGATCACATTTTGAACCTAACTTAACACCTCAACTTCTTTTACGCCACATTCCTCATTTTTTGTTGTCTTTTGCTCCCAGTTGTTTTGTTTGTCCCTTATATGTATGCTTATATATTGCTTACATAACCAGCCTGAATTGCTTTTCAAATGTGGTGGTTACGTTGTTTTTCGTTTTTATTAATTTATCTCTGTCAGTTACGCACAAACGAATCTCAACCTGAACGAAATGACCCAGCACAGAAGAAAGGTTGCTCAAAACTGCCACTGTATCATGATACACCCAAATATGTCAACAGACCGTTGATGGAGAGTTCCTCTATCAGTCCATGTATATCTTTTGATTCCAAGACCAGCAAAACAGATAGGATCGTGGATCGGTAAATTTCCCGTACCTATATAGTCAATGTGCTTACTCTCTAGTTTCCTGCTTTTCAGTAGAAAATCTGACTGGGTATCTCAAGTTCGTCGCAGTTTTAAGTTTTTCTTTGAATTCCACCAATTTTTAGAAGTCTATCTTCTGATTCACCTGAGCTTTCTTGGCATGCGGATTACGTAATAATTGTCTTCATGACACCTTTTAGTTAGGTGGACATTGCAACGGTTTTCTATGGCGTATCTCCAGAATCACTGGATACGCGATGAGTTGGTCATGTGCTTCATACGCCAGCTGTTCGTTTACCGCACCGGGCATTGTTCAGCGATGCTACCAGCTGTTGGATAAATCCACATGGTGGTTTTGTGACTAACTGATTAGGAAGTGTAGAAATGTACCGTTCTGTTGATTTATATCGGTAGGTGTTGTCTACCGGGTTTAGGTTGGATGCCTGTACCGCGGTCAACGGTGTGTTCGTATCCAGAAAATCGTTAGCTCTTCCGTTTGGTCTCAGTTTGTCAGTTTTTCTGTTACCTTTTTCTTGAAATGCTGTTCTGTTTTTCTAACCTCTCTCTTGACATCGTTGTGGTGAGCTGCATTTCGAGTCTCTGTATCACTGTTTGAGGTTCGTGACAGTTTGTGAATGAATGAACGAATGATTTGTAATTCGTGTGCTAACGGAATGTCTGTCACACCGCCCATAGTTCGGTTTAACTGTCAGTGATTGTAAGTAGACGTATGACAATCTGTTGTTTTCGCTGTTCCAGGTTCTGAGAGATTTGACTGTAGGTATGATATCCCATATCAGAATGAGCATCATTCGACCGTTCACACATGCCGTGGCATGCTTACCTTTCTAAAATAGCTGGCTCGTTTAAATTCGTGTATTGCCAAATATTGTCATCACAAATGCGCGCTAGTGAATACGTCATTTACACGAGCAACACGAATCTTACAAAGGAATTGGATTAGATCATGTCTGTACCAGAATCTAATGGACGTTCCAAAGGGTTTACCCGAGCAAGTGTCGACGTGTAGAAAAAGAACTCTTACATAGAATTGCTTTTTAAAGGTGATTACAGTATGCATCAAACAACGCAAGGACTAATAAACTCGACCAAACGAACATGTAACGCAGCCGGAATCCGAACTCCAGAAGTCACCTGCGCGTTCAGTCAAAGTTCAGCCTGTTGGTGCCACTTCACATTACGTATGGTAATTTATATGTAAGTGCAATAGAAGTTACACGGACAGAACTGAGAGGTGCTTGTTCTTCGGGGTGAAAGAACATTTGCCTAAACGGATGCTGAGGTCTGTATTATGGACGAATAGCAATGACGTTGAAACACAGACAACCGGTGTCCGGAGTTGCTAGACCCATCTTGACCACTGGTCATGCTATCGACCCAGCTTGCTTGTTCAGAATCCTATTACCTCATTTCAATAACATTTTTGCGGTTTGCCGAGGTGGTCACAATCAGTCATCTGTTCACAAATGATTGTTCGTGAACTTCACTCTACCTTGGAGTTAACGCCGCTTCCTAACCCATCGACGGACTATCCATCCAACTCCCCTTATTGTTTGATGTGAAAAACCGATTCATGTTGTAAATTTGGTACTGACGAGTCAATGCGAAATGGTTGTATCTACCAAGTTTCGTGTTCTAACTGTTTTTTTTCAAACATGTATGACTGGCTATCATTTTATCGCCAACCCAATTTCGTTTCCATACCACCACGTTAGGTCTCAGCTTGTTTCTCATGACCTGTTGGTTACCACACCAGTCTGCCCGGCCGAACCAGCTCCTGTAGGCGATTCGCTGAAGAAGTCACCGCATATCAAAATTCCCGAAAGTTCATCAGGAAACTCCGGTATTCCATCATGTCCACGAAAAACCACTGTAACTTGCAGTTCGGAGATTCCTGTCATTACCTCTCCATCTGAATTACAAGCGAGACTCCAACAAGTACGTGGTGTTTAGTTTAGTAAGTTAATTTTGGTCCCACCGCTGATCCCGCGTTTTGTCCATTCAGCCCTCGATCCGTTTTTAGGTCCGTTTGTGTTGTTGCCCCGCAAAATTTCTTAGATGTCGCTTTTTACTTGGAACTACTGTTAACCACTTGTTTTGGTTTGTGTGTCGGTCGATGAAATTTCTGCGTGTTATCCTGCGGCCACCAACTAACTTAGTCTCCTTTTGGCTCTCTGATTTTGTTCTTTTCGTTCGCAACTTTTACACAAAACGTTTAGCATTTTACAAGTATGCATGTGGGAATTCTGTTTGTATAAATTGAGGGACACTCAGTTGACCTCATGTTTTGCATTCTCATGAAACCCTTAGTCGGTTTCTATCGAAAAGAAGCACTACACTACACTCGAGTTTCGCTCTCGTTAGAGTTGTAGTAACTTGTAGATGATGCGCTTAGTGCCCCTCAGACCCTCATTGTCTTGGTCTCTTGACACAGTAGTCAAGTACACGGTGTGAACTCAGAGGACAAAAACGCCCACCAGACGATTCTCAGGCAATTTATCTTTTGTGATTGTAGTTGTTCCCCCTGAGGCGTTTGGTATGGCGAACTTCAGTCGACCGCTTGAAGCATGGCGAATGTGAGGACTGAAGTTCGATGAATGTTGTGGCGAGCGGTTTGTCTGAAGGACCAAAAGAATATCATCTGGCATTGTTCCGACTTTACATTAGAGGTAGTGGCAGACAAGTCTTGCTGAATTCGAACTTTACCGACCATGAAGGTGGAAGTGATATCAGTTCAGTGGTTAATAAGTTCAAATTAAACTTTTGTAGGCTCCAAACTTTTAGGAGGAATCGTCTTCATGGATAATGTATCTGCTGATAGGTGACCGCTGAAAGAGATCAAAAAAATTTGCGGCCTTTGAAACTGTATGAAGGTCAGTCTCACGTGATTGTTATGACCCGTGTGGTCAACGAAAGCTGGAAATGGCTGCCGCACAAGTGTACGATATACGAATCGTGAACAGTTGCACGAAAATCACTGATACTCAACACATTAGTGTAACAGAACTTGACCTTCGGCCGACAATGTATGTAATACCAACTAACGATAACACAAAATACTTTTCGAAGAAATCCCAGTGTGTCCTTTTGGGGGAAAAGGCTTTCTCCAACAGTGATCGAATGGCATTCAGAGTTCAGGACGCTGTGATGATGAACAGGCTTTTAAAGATGTAATTAACTCATGTCCGATGTATTACTGTTTGTAACTGCGAGACAGCGACGAAGCGGGGGATGAAAAACTTGAACAGCAAGAACGAAGCGTGGGTCAATGCTATTGGCCGAGCAGTGACACGGATAGCAATGCTGCTCGACCAGTTTTGCAGTGGTAGTTATGAACGACACGAAAAGGGAAGTGTGACAGTTGGAAATACCCGTATGAACTGTTTTAAGAAAGAGCTATTTTGTTAAGCAATGCAATGCGACGAGAAGTTGGAGATCTAACAAACGCTGTATAGTGTTCAGTATGCTTATGGATCAAAAGGGTTTTACGCCAGGATTCTTACTGAAAGCAAACGACAGTGAAATCAGCTAAATTACGCCAGCAAGTTATCTTCAAACATCGATCACAGAGCCCTCTGATGGTCAGCTACAAATATGGAGTGGATGAAAGACGCCAATACTAGGGAAAACACGTTCATGGAAGAAACGTAAACTTTATGGTAGATTTTATGGCTGTAGACAGAATTTGATTGCCTCAGCTTTCGGTTGTACACTGGGCACTATTATTGTCTTTAGCGAAGACTACCCTACCGGTTGTGTAGCCAACTAAAGAAGTTGAATTTACAATCCGAAAAAGGGATTAAACTTGGTTTGAATTGTTTGCTCCCGCTGAGATTGCTAGCGTCCGTAGACAAACATACTGTTTAGGTCAGTCAGTTAACAGTAACGTTAAAACATTCTCGTAACATTTGCGTATTTATTGACCTCAGTTGAACCAGGTTTGTTTTTTCAGGAAACTACTTGTCTCCCGTGTACTGGCAGCTGGTATTTGATGAAGATCCCAGTTATTGAAACAGAAATCTCCTACTGCCTACCAGTAGTTCTGTTTGTGTATAGTTATCAGATTCCTTTTATCCGTTTAATAATCTTTTATCACTCTCAACACCAGTATTTTAAACTCGCTCGCGATTGGCAACTTATTAGTTAGTTCCTTCATTGGTGTATATGACACAGCGATTAAGTGAGTAACTAAGCTACCAGATTTCACACTACGGAGGGTTTGCTATCTAGTGCCCTACGTAGTCTAAATTAGGCGGGCTACCACCATTTCACGAAAACTTGAACAAGGGCCGTTGCGACAACTGGACTCGAACGTGTAATTGGCTGGTGCAATCGGTTATCGGGAGCCGTTATCATCGGAGTACCGCGCTATTAGCAACATCGAACAGTCTGGCCAACTGTCTTGTTTGGCCCGTCGTGATCAGGTCTGCGTGCGTAATCCTTCAGTGTATAGTTACGTCACCTGACTACTTAGGCTCATAATTTGTTAGGCTGTCTCGTTGCGAAAGGCCATCAGTGTAGTTTGTTGCCCGTGAGCTGAGTGATAAGAATGTTTGTAGCGCAGGCTGGTCATAGTCGGTCACTTGCCATCGGGTTTCCTGCGCTTGACGCTGTTTACAGTTTCATTTAAGTACCAGCCAACTGAGATATGTGCTACGTAGTTCTTAGTTTCATTTTTACATTGTCGTGAGTTCGAACAAACAGCTTAAGAGTAACTCGTAAACGATCACTGGAACAGAGAGCAGAAATTCGGTAGTGGTATTCTTAATCACCGTACACTACTTACCAAGATTACCAGACAGTCAAGCTGACCTAAATCTCGAGACAGCTTACCAATTCTCCGAGAGCTTCCTCTTTCTTCCATTGTATTAGTTATTCTTTCTCTGTTGTAACACCCATGTTTCCAACTGATGTTGATAATCGATATTTATAGTTTGTGTGTTTTGTTTGACATAGTTTACTTCGTGTTCCAGCCTGTTACGAGCGTGAGGATTGCCTCTTTGTCGTTACCATGGTTTCAGGACTCATTTACTTGTCGCTTTAATTATTGTCCTGAGCAGTCACACTTGTTCTTTTACCATGTGCTGTGTTGAACTAACAATGTACTGGGTCCTTTGTATTTCAGTTTTCATTTTACTTATGCTTTGGAGTTGCTGACTCAAATCTTTTGTATTCCCAGGAGATTTCTATGCGCAAACAGCAGGATGATTACATCCGTCAATTGCAAATGTTCTACGACAATTTGTTAGCCAAACACGCACTGGCCGAAGTTACTATTGATCAGCTTCGTATGGGTTCGAAAATACGTACCGCATCCGAAGATCGCAGTCTTGGCACGCACCAAGGGGCACACAGTAAATTTGCCTTTGATCATTCTCTACACCGATCTCAACCGTTGTCCAGACTCTCACAAGCACGACTTGGATCTTTTGGACAGTTACCAATCGCCAGTCGAACACCTCAGTATTCATCCACGCCTTTCCTTCGGTTTTCAGACCAGTGCAAACCCGAAGATGATCAGGTGGACTGTGGTTTTGGATATCGCAGAAGTTCCTCCTCCGGTCGTGGGAACGCACTGAATCGTGTGGATCCTATTTCAGTTACGGAGCATTTTCACACGGCTGCCGAAACGGGCGCTTTCCATGAAACGCAGGATAATTCACCGCACAACAGCACAAGTGCTTGGTAGGGTTATTTCCGCTTCACTTCTCAGCCACTAGCTAGTTCACTACAGTCTGTTGTAAACAAATTGACAAGGTTGCTTAAGCATACGGACAGCAACAAACAGTTTACTTCTGGGCTCACAGTTGTGGGTTTGAGTTCGGAATAATATCAAATGTCTGCGATTAGGCTTAAATAAGTGAGCCGTAACTTCCTCATGTTTCGCAAACATCGGTTCGTTGTTGAATGAAACGATCAGGTGGCATGAGCTACCATAAGTTCTGTAGGTTGTTTGTAGCTGCTTCCTGATTGTGCAGCCAAATTGGACCGGGTGGATGTGAACATCATATGGTTTAGTTCCTAGATGGAATTTCTTCGATTTCATCTAGTCGATTTTTTATTACTTATTTTTGTCTATGTATTCTGGCTTCCGTTCAGTTAGCTTATCCATGTCCATGTAAGTGGAGCGGTAGCACTTTAACTTTACGGACACATCCATTATTCAAAGGTAATGGTTTACCGCCTTTCTCCACCAAATATCTGTTTGATTATTTCCACACACATCTTCGTTGATCGTAATGTATGATTTTCACCATAACTCTTTCTTTCGTCCATGAAGTTGTAATCTCGGCTTAACTGCCGCTTAGTGAATGTGCGAACTGTTCATACCTTGTTGCTTCAGACTGTCACAGCCATAATCGAACTATCATTTTATGTCGGATACGTTCATAAACGCTCCAAATGTTACTGTTCTTTGTTGCTAAGCCTCAGACTGACATGTGCTCCTGACAATTTTTTTTAAATATCCTGTTAAATTGAGGTAGCTTCACTGAGATTTGAAATAACAAATTTCGTACGAAGAGCTGAAGATGTTATCGATCATGATTTGTTCGGAGCATTTCGAACCACCCTAATCGTACCTAATGCAAACTGTCAACCAGTGTTGACCGTGTCCATCCGTACTACCATAGTGTAACCAGGACAGACAGAAATTATGTTAATTACTCCATCACCAGCGATTTTCAAAGGACCAGTGATTTGGTGGATACCGGCCTAACTCATAATACAGAGGTTGTGGGTTCGAATTCCGTTCGAATGAAACTGGTGGTGGAGTTGTTGAAAATAAGCACCGGGGAACTTTAAGTACTCACCAACTGCTCGTTTTGAGTGTTCGTATGTCTTGCTTGTTGTTCGAACCCGTCACCCGCGTGCTACAAATGGGAGCCTATATGTCCTTCCAGCTTGGCTGAAAGTAGGGGGCAATGGTTTCCATCATATTCCAAAGTTGAATTTTTCCATCTTCAAGTTGTCCACGAAAGTAACGGATTGTGTTTTTTAATCCATAATTGTGATAGTGAATTAGCATCCGATTTGTCCCTGTCACGTCCTTCTCCATTTTCACTGTACTTCAGCCACACGGAACGTTTGCTTACCAGGTGTGTTCCACCTGTGTTGCATAACTCCATCGTGCGATTAAAAACAGACGATGTAGCGGCGCACTTACCAACCACGAGACCTGGTGACTCTTCTTCCGAATGTGAGCTTGTCAATCAACTCTCGACGGACAAACCAAGTCGTTATCCTCGCGACGAGCCTGTTTACCATAAACAATCTATTCACGGTGGTCACATCAATTGTCTGTTTGTTTGATCTAAATCACTGCTCGTTTACGATGTTCGACAGTGTTTAACTATTTCCACCTTCAGTTTTTCCTCATTTCACCTAGTTGCACCCACTTTATTGGTTTGGGTTTACTTGCGACCTCTCGCTTGCTATAAGAATAATTTAAGTGATGCATATTAGGGCCACTGCTTGTTACTGCTTACCCCTTACCAGTACGCTCCACAAACCGTCTAACCTAACATACCACTTTACAGTTTGAGTTGGTACACGTGTTTGTTGCCTGTTCCCAGTTAACGCATAAAGAACAGCTATCCATTCAATGGGTACCATTTATCTCTGTTTAAAATGAGTGCAATTTTGTGGATAATTCACTAGACTTAATGATACTTTGGCACCAGAATCTTACCTTACCCACCTAGTTGCAGCTACTTGCTTCTCGATTCGTTTTTTAGTCTTTAATGCGGTTACCTGCAGTAACTTTGGTAATCAACGCGCTCTCTTGATGGCTTTGGAGCCGTGCCTCTAAGTCGTTTTCAAATTCTGAATTTACGGCTTCCACTCGATAATTCAGACGCCTGTCGTACATCTTGTAAGCCAGTCTCACCTATCATCGTCCATTTGAGCGAGTCGATTTTTGTCATTTGTGCTACAGGATTTCACATTGGAACCACGGTTTCTCGTTTCATCCTTACTGCAACTCACAGCTTATCAGCTACTCTGTGATGTTTTGTGTTAAAAACGCGAAAATCTGGTTTAATGTGGACACAGCAGCACGTACTTGGAAGCTGCAAGGAACTCAATACGTGTGTGTCGTTAGGCTACCGTTTACTGTAAGGAAGTATATGACAGCGAGCTTTCTTAACATTTGCTGTACACTTCATTTTGTTGAAATAGAAAGGCTGAATCTGACTATTCGGAGCCTGACAGCGGTCGTTTTCTGCCGATTCCATTCTATCTCGAAACGGCACTTTAGTTGTCAGGACACCTAATTAATTACTGAGTTTACTCACGAGTGTTCGGGAAGTTCCACGCTGAAGACCATTTTTATTATAATGTGCAACTCGCTGGCGCACTCCCACTTGAACCAACTATTCGCGTTGATAACTCATACCTCATGAAAGTACAGCGAAAAGCGACGGATCGGGCACATCACCCTGCTCACTGTCATATTCCGCCAGGTTGCTCAAATTGGAACAGTTCTGTACGCATCGTCAACATTAGAAGTGGCTTGTTTTTAGTATCAAGGATCTTCTATGGCCACCTCACCTTTTACGAAACCCACTCTGGTCTAGCCAAAGTCGCCACCTCCGAAACGATTCGTTGAGGTTTTATCAAGTGGACAGTTTAATTTAGATGGAACACTCGTTCAGCGTCATGTGTGCTCATTCTGGATTACCTCACCAGTTGGTGTTTTCATGCATAGACTCGACGTTTGGATTAAGTAATTCACACCAAGTCCTATTTTCTGTTACTTAATTACTTTTCCATTCTCATTTAGCATTTCTTACATATATACTCTCACAACTGGTGAATTTCTCTGTTAAGTCTATCGGTACCGCTGTACTCTCCATACCTTAATCTTTGCGTACTGTTTAACACAGAATCAGATGTACGTAAATATTTTCAGATATCCCCGGCCTATGACCTCTGTTAATCCTATGAATGAAATGATCTTAGTGGGTTCGGTTTCAAGTTTTGATATCAAAAACTGCTAACCCGTTCTGAATGAGTTTTACATTTTATGGTTACTCTGCATGTAAGCGTTCGTCATCCTGAGATTTCAACCTTGATGTAGTCGGTCGCGACGTTTGCTTGGAATAGACATTCCACCAGACATAATCCCCTCACTATGTGTCACCAGCTATTGTTAAACACGTCTAGTTCATGTATGTTCATTTCAGTTGATTGCCACTTCATTTGATTGCAGGTTTGTCTGAACATCGCACAACTTCTTTGGCCGCCGGTGATAGTGAATTCGTTTATCCTGCATTGGACCCGGAATCCGTTCAGATGGATTTGTTATTTCGTTTTGCAGGACTTCGGACCAAATTATCCCAGCTCAAACCGAATCTATGCACTCCTAGTGTCTTTGATTCATATCGGTCGGACTATGCTCAGTTGAAGAAGTGTTTCGTTTTAGCCAAATGGCACTGGACCCCCAAATCATCTAACGGTGGTGGGTGAAAGAGTTTTTCTTATCCCATCGCTTACCTTATCATACCCAGTTAAGCATACATGTTGTCTTGGTGCCTGTCTGTCCGGTAATAAGATCAACAGGCAACACAACTCGGAAGGATGTAATTGCACATATCGTTGCGGCTGCACATGCCAAGGTAATGCGTTGGTCACGTGGCGATCTCGTTGTACACTAATACATTGCTCATTGCCATCGTCCACACAATCCCTGATTGTTCGGCATTGAGCGGAGAGCAACATACTGTATCCATATTGGTTTATGGGCGGCAGAACTTTGGGAGCTAACACTGCGATAACACACCTTTACATGTCTGTCGTTTAGTATCTATTTCATGGTGCATTCATTTAGTCTAACTCTCTGTCTGGTTTGTCTACTGTGAGACCACGACCAATCTCCGAGGTCGCTTTCAAATCCGGTGCATCATTTTGTGGAGAGTACACGTTTTTGTTGGACGAAAACGAGTTATTGTTCTCTCACTTTAAGACTATAGGTCGGACCTGCAACATATATCGGTAAACTTATGGTACCTTCACAGTTCTTTTCGCTTACCTACAACGATTTTTCATTATCAGTAGTGCGTGTATGACACATTGGTTCACCGTTACATATGGTTCGTGGTCTGTTATTTGTTTTTTTTTTCTCCATCAAATTTCAATACAAATACACACTGGATAAGTGAAGATTTAGGGAAATCCGAGAATCAGTACGTTCTGCTACAGGTGCTAGAGTGACTACAGTTCCAAACAACGTCGATTTGCATCTGTAACCATGATGCAAATGCACATCGTGCCTTCATGGCTTGTGTTCCCGCGTTGATATGTGTCCGGTTTAGCACCTGTTTCAGTAGTCCATGGTGTAGTTGACCAGCGTACATTACCAAGTCAGAGATAAGCATTAGTCCGAACCGGCACTGTACTGTGAAGCAAGGTAACTATGAATTTGCCGACCTAATTGGTTTTAATAGCGCTGTTGAGAAAGAAACCTGTGTTTTGACTGCAGTAAAGCTGTGAACCGTCGTCCGCGTTCTAGCAGACCGAGCTGTTGTAAATATTCGAATAGGTGTGTTTGCCCGTTGATCTACATTTTCAGTAATGAACGAGAACGCACGTCACTCGTAACAATGAGTGATTAATACGAGTACGCTTGTTTATGAAATATTAACAAGTGGCTAGTGGTTTAATTGATATTAGGTTAACAACCCACATTTACTCGTAGCTCTCATACTTAGCTAAACTTTCCAAATAGCCTCTTTTCTGAAAGAGCCCTAGTTTCGAACCGAACTCCTTTTTAAGGTCATCAGTTTTACATACCTTTGCACGACTGATTTATTATTTAAACGCCCAACCACATTTACTTGTGAGCTGTGCTCATTTTGTCCGATCGTCTCATGTCGGCAATTTGCGCTAATGAGCACTTTTAAGGAAATTTGATTTCAACTTGAGAGAGAAGGCCTACTCGTGAGGTCATCGACTACAAAGTTCTGTCTTCCCTCCAGACATTTTGGCAATCTGAGCGTTGCCCACAGGCGAATGTGGCTAAGCGTTTACATATACTGATTCAGTTGTACCTAATGTGAAGGCGCAGAATCACCGCGGTTGCCCCATGAAAACGTTAGTTGGCCTCTAAGCTATGTTGACAGTAAGGCCATATCCTACTTCTGAGCTCTACTAAGAAGGAACCTCGAGTATACTGATTCTTTTCGATGGGACTGATTGGAAGGTCTGTTATCTAATAGGTCCAGTTCGTGCAGAGGATACCTTAAGCTGATCATGTGATGGTGTAGCCTGTGACTTAATCATTGTTGTATCCGCTTTCGGAAACTCTGCCGTCTAGAAAATTCCCCGCTACTTGGTTTTCGCAGTATACTCGCTTTAGTTCAAAAATCGCACCAGCTGTTGGGTTTCATTTTAAGGTTAAGTTTATTTGGCCCTTTCATGTTTGAAGGTATCGTAGTTTTTGTAAGTTGTCTATTACAATGACGTCATTAAGGTGAATGCCTAAATATTGTTTCATCGATCGAGACAGCCTCTGAGAAGAAATACCGTGTGGGCGGTGATGTTCGAGTCTCACTCAGTGCTATCAGCCACACGCGTCTATCATGGGTGAAATGATAGCCGAGGAAGTTGGATGGGCATCCTACTTATTTCTCAGTATTACATTCTGTCGTTCATAGCTGTTAACTATTTGTTCCACTTTGTTCGCTTGAACTGATGTTTCGCTCGTTTTTGTTTATTTTTATAGTCGTGAAATTCGATCCGGATCACACTTTGGAACGGGAGCTTTTCCAGTTAGGGCAACAGTTGGACGAATTAGAAACTTGCGGTCATCCGGAACAAACGCCCACCCCAGCTACGAAACGCCCTTCAAACAATGACCAGTTGAATACTTACTTGGAAAATCGACCGTCATCTTCGTCGACGACCCACAAATCGGATACAGACACACCGCTGTCACCATCTGTGCATACTTCTTCAGGGCGGGACAAAAACTGTTCAAGTGTATCAAGCTCAATCTATGCGAAAGGTGAGTTAAATTCGCGAATTTGACAAATTTTGTTGAATTTTAAGTCAACCAAACGCTGCTCAATTTCACAAGTACATCTGGAAGCTGCAAACCCCAAATTTGGATTTTGTTATTGATTTCGTCACCACTTATCTGGTTCAACATGTAAAACGATGATTTGTGTTCGGAGGCACTTAAATTTTTCCTCCAAAATGACACCACCGATTTTAAACTTGTTAATTATTCCAAAATGCATTCATCCGTGCTTATGTACAGCCTTGAAATAGGCCATTTTTCAACTTTCTGTTGGTCAAGTGTGGTGTACATCAAGTTGCCAGTTTTGCCCCAACCGTGGTCACAAAGCCTCGGAATTTAATCAGTGGTAGCCCTTATCTCCAATCCTGAAGATTGACCTTACCCTCGTATTTACATAGTTGAAGTAGAGTTTTGTACATTGTTAACGTTAGTCCATATCTCTTACCAGCACCCTTTTTATGATGAAACTGAGTGACTGCGTTCCGCGTAGATAGTACGACACAGTTAAGACCATTATTTTAGGACGATTCCCCACTTTGAATATGTTCACCAGAGTGATGTTTCTGCCACATGCTCACCCGAAAGTCTTTTCTGTTTAGAGAAACTTCTGATTTCAATGTATTTTGGAGTGGCATCCTCTTTAAACAAATCGTGAAAAAAGTTTGCAGCTGATGGTCAACTTTGTTTTAATGTTCAAACCGCTTGTGGCTACAGAAAGTGTTTTCCATCCAAACCACTTCCATATTGCTCATTGTACGCTCGATCACGTGACTATAAAGTACTATTGTTTTGCCAGCCGCTAGATTGCTGACTCCTGGTTGTTTATACGTCCTTTGGTTATCTTGTCATCATTCCACAAAGTTAACGGTTGGTGATGTTCAATTTCATATGTTCGAATTCTGTAATACTACTGTCCTTTACACATCTGAGACACTAATTTCCACGGTCTGTTGTCATCGGATTGTACTGGGTTAGTGTGATGTGGAATGCTAACTCCAACAAAAGGACTTCACACTGGTGCTACAAACTAGGCGGAGGTGTACAAGCATGAGTCAGAGATTCAGTCATTCGTGAACATACTGTAAAGTGACGCGTGTTCTTTGTTATATTTGCCATCGTGAACAGGCATGGTTAATTTCTGATTTTTCATCGATTTATTGCGATAAGATATTTCTTTACGTTCTTGTTGAATAATTAAAAGAGATGAGAGGTCACATTTCTCTACGGCTCGTAGTCTGCTTGCGTAACATTCTGGAATTACTTTATTCTACAACCAGTCTTTTTAAATCACGGTTCAGTGTTACGACTTGGCAAATGCATAGTATCTCGGTGGAAACGATGCTGGTCACTGTGTCATGATTTCTAGGTTTGAATCTTAATTGTCGTGGATAACATCGTCGTGGTCTTAACAGCCTAATCGTATCCATTCTGCCTGAAACTTGCTGCTTGTTTTGACACTACATACCTCCAAATGGTGTGTACACAGTGGAGTTAGCTTTTTTATGGTAAGATCCCTTGCTTTTGTTGGAAAGGTATCCTGTGCCCTAGTCTCCAAACCTCTTTATTTGTTCAGAAAACCTTTGCGCTTTGGAAGACCTTTATGTCCAACTGATGAATCGTTATAATACTGTAAAGCAACTGAAAATGACGGCCGACCATGTCCATCAGCTACATGGATTAATGCAGGTACGGTCATCTATTTGAAATCACTTCTTGTTTAGCGCCTGTATGACTTAGCTGTCAATGTCAGTGGGCATTCAGATGTGATTCCTACGGTGGAGGAGTTGGAAAACCTGTTTGTTCTCGATAATGATACAAGAAAGTTAACTGAAGAACTGGATCGTGCTATTCGTTTGGAAAAAGTGCTTCCCGCACGATCGAACAGTAGGTTTTTCTATGGTTTCTGAGGCGATCTCTTGTACCTGCTAGGTTCGTCATACTCCAGCTTGTCTAGTCATGATCAGGCTGATCACCGGGTCGGTCAGAAAAAGATCTCCTCCTTGTTATCAGATCCAAGTCACACGCGGACGGAATCACCCTTTGTTGGTCAGTTCCAGACGACTGAGCGCAAGATCCAACAAATGAACTCTACTTTTGGGGTACGTACTTAACTCCTCTTGTTTTTCCGTGTATCGCCATGGTGCCTTAAATCTTGGACAGAAATTGTTCGCATTTTAGCAAAGAGTGTATGCAATTCTTCTGTTGACATTATTCCGGGGTTCAGATGCGGTTTTTTGTGCATCTCTCAGTGTAGTTTGCTTTAACGGCCATAAGAAAGCAGTCGCTGAATGGCAGAAAATTGAGTTTTTTTCATGTGTGATGACGTTGACATGCGTATCAGGCTGTCCAGTCAACGGGAACCATTTTGGTCAACCGACTCGCAAATCAGATTTCATGTGCTTGATGTTCATCGTTGTAACCATTTGGATATCTCTAATCCATATGGTGTGATTGATTCAACCCCTGTCGATTTTGTTCTGTTGACAACACTTGTATGATCTGACATTTGTGCACTAGGGTTATGTTTCAATCAATAGATTTTGACATACGAATAGAAGTGAAAAAATATAGCTTCATCCATCTGAAAATGTGAGTTATCCGTTAAATGTGATAAATTGGTACGAAAATAATATTCATAGCATTATTCTGTGCATGTCGTTAAGTTGTGTGTTAATAAGAATGTGAGGTTCAGCGAGAACAACAGAGACCGTAGTGAGGTTCACACCTTTCTGTTTCATGGGGAATATAGTCGTGATCGCTATTGTTGATTGTAGGGGCTCCTTAAACGTTCCGTTTTATCCAAATATATGCGTGTTAGCCAATATGCAACACAACTTACCAGTTTCGCTTCTGCAAGGGAAGTTGCGCAAGTGTCTTGATGTGGACAAACAGTTTGTTCCTGTAAAGAAGACCGGGTTTCCACATCCTTGGGAAGACAAATTGGTTCTGTGAGATTCTCTTCATGTGCATTTGAAAATCTAACATGAGCACACTCCGGGTTATCTTCAGGAAGTTCAACTTTCTCAACGTACGGGTATTGGGCGGGTCGAGTGGTTCATCACATGGGGACGGGTCCTGACATTGATAGCTATTTGAAAGAGAGGCAGATGCTCTTGAAGACAACCCTTGAACATTCGTTCACGTAAGTTGCTGTCCGTAGCTGAACACAATGAGGGTAGATCTGTTAGGATGTACCGGTATAGGCAAAACAGATTCTCAGTTGGCAGTTTGCTATCCTTTTGACCACAACGCAAGAGTTTTGATTTTGCACATTCCATTTATTTGTTGAACTGTAGGCTATGCACGGTCGTCTGGTTTACCGCGATCCCTCGTCCGTTCACGAATGTTATCAACTCGCTCGACATAAAAGATGGATCTGTCAGACCGTTTGTAAGAGTGTGTTACCTTCGCATGATTTCAATCGATCGGTAGCGCATAGTCGTATGACCATGTATCAGTGTCAGATGTGATCGATTGATGGGTGTTGAAGCGGCTGGTTAGCGTAAAATAGCCCAGATGACTAGTAAATCGACCCGTCCAGCTAACAAAGGTTAGAGACAACAGTGAAGACAACGGATTACTACTAACTGTGGTTCGTATCCAGCCGAAGCCCTGACTTTTCACAGTTGGGTCTCATCTAAAATCATAAATCTGCCACACTACTTATTAGTAATACAATTTCTATGCTTACCGGTGGCGTTGGTAGATTCCAGCATGAACTGTTTGAACTATCCCGCCGGGGCAGTCTATCCCCTGAATCATTTGGTGAATCCCATATGAGACACCGGGGCGGGTGGGTAACAGAGTCCAAATGTGAAATTTCCGAGCTCTTGGTGTGGCTTCATAGCTCAGCTGGTAGAGCGCTTGCCGCGTTGAGGCATGCTGTGTCTGTCGCTGGTTCGAATCCAGCCGAAGCCCTTATATTTCACAGTTGGGTCTAATCTAAAATCATAAACCTACCATACTACTTGTTAGTAACACGATTCTTAATGTGCCCAGCATCATAGCTGGTGTTTTTGAACGTGAGCAATGGAGATCCTAAGCTGTGTGCAGTTGCGAGATTGATCTATTTTACTTTTCACCAGTGTGAACTGATAGTTGTTTCACTTTCTCCTCTCTTTCACAATGATCCTGAAGATGTGTGTAATTTTTGCTTCTGCAATCACCTCGATACACAACGCGACATTCAGATGTAAAACATATAACAGATTCTTCTAACCATCGTGTTTATTCTTCACAACTATGCTGTTAACTGACTATTATTTTGCCACTTTTCTGATAGTATCTCGCATAAGCAATAATTAATTTTTGTATCGCGTGTTACTGTTTACCCAATACGTCGATATACTTTTCAGCTCACTTTTTGTCTGCTTTCCACGTTGATTCTCATGTTAGTGTCGAGATCACCAATACGCGTGCTTTGAGGCCTCCAGTTCGACACAAGACAGTGGCTTGTTTTCCTTAAAAAATAAACAGGCGTTATCATCGAGGCGTCGCGGCTCATCAGACAAATATCACACGGTCAGTAACGAACGTACAAATCCAGGCAGAACAAAAACTGATTCAAGCAGCAGCGTTACTGTGCGTTCAGCCCCTACATTTAAAACTCACGCTGATGCATCGCAGAATAGTCGCGCTTGTGATGGCTATTCAAGGAAATCTTCGAATCACCAAGCCACAAACTTACGCACTGTTAACCCAGCCCATACGTTGGATACAACGTCAGTTAGGTGCGTTGAACGGGAACGGAGTATTAGTCGTGGAACCACCAACCCTCATACACGCACAGAGACCAATCATATGGATGGACGGTAAGGCTTCATGTTGCGTCTTCCTTAATCATCCACGTGCGGTTTGAAAACAGAACGCTAGCAGCCGTTTGAAAACTTTCGCACGAAATCACAGATGCCTGGTACACAGGGTGGTCCATAAAAATCTAGCCACTTTGTTTTCGGCGCCACGTTAAGAATTTGAGGGACCTTGTCCTCTTGTCCACGACCGCTCGCTCTGTCCAGCTTACTTGTTCAGGGTCTTTTGTTCCTCCCACCTAATTAATCTGTCTTCTCAAACAGACGTCAAAGCAATCCATTTTGAATCTTCCTGGACTATCATGTGTATTCGTACATTCTAGTTAGACTTATATACAGAGAAGTTGTTTGTTGTGCACCTTTCGCCGCATTTGAGCCGGTGCGTACTGCGGTTTGTAGATTCGTGTGTAACAAGCGTTATATTTACACAAGTAGCTGGTCTCAGATTCATATGTGTAAGATGAAGAAAGATAAAGGTGTATAAAAAACTCGGAGAATGAGTAACACTGGAGAATAGTGATATTCATGTCTATTTTATGAATACGTTTATCCTGTCAGCAGAAATGTGTGTTCACATTCATCGACTTCACGTAGCCTTATTCGTGTCAGTTAAATGTGACTTTCGTTCATTGCCGCACAATCTGTCGCTGACATGAGTTCAATGACTAACTCACTTCACGCAGTGTAGTTTTGTTGCTTTGAGATTGTCCAAACATGGGTAAAACCCTGACCATACATTCGGTAATCGCACAATGAGCTACAGTCTATCTTTTGCTATTGTCAACGACGTACTCATCCTTATCTCGCTTACTTTCTATCCATAGTTTGCTCCTGAAATTCTTCAGGTTTATTTCGGAATCCAGTTTTAGTTCGCAGATATTCTCAATACAATTTTACTCCGTATGGCTTGTTCACTGTAATCTTTGTCATCCCTTAGCTAAATCACTTTCCTCGTCGTTCCTGGAGGATGTCACAGTCAAGTGTGAATATGAACCGAACAAAACTTTGTTATCGCGCATGTGTGTAATCACTAGCGGGCTTTGCAACAGTCAGTTGTTTAAGCTGTTGGGCTGTCTACGCTCCTGTTTACCATCTAGCTTACGCTACCCACCAAACGTGGCCTGGGGTGACGCCCTACTCTATGAAATACATTTGCGCTGCATTCACCCCATCCGTATTTGTGTTGGCTTTAGACTGACTCATCTGTCAGTTGGTCTTGCCACTTCCGCCCATTCACATCGATTTCTCATCTGGTGCGGATGAATTGAGTTATGTACAGTTCTACAGCTGCTTGGTTGACCAATTTTTTCAATGTGTCCGATCAGTAAGTAGGAAACCGTTTCATTAACTTGATTACCTCGTTACGCTCCGCGGACACCGTTTTTAACTAGAATTTACCCACATGAACTCTGGTTTCTTTTTCGCGTGACTGAGACAGATCTGGTCAGTCAAACTGAATTAAACACAAAACTCTCGGCTTTCACTTTTGATCTACTGCCATTCTACGCACGTACCTCTCCTCGTGATATTGACTGTTTACCTTACCTTCGCAGAATACTAGTGATTATTCGATTGCTCAGTTTCAATACGAGTTTACCTGTCGTTTGTGGGTTGGTCTGATTGGATACCATATTCCAGACACATTGTATGGCTGAATAGGAGAAAACAACACGTGTGAATTTATCTTACAATGGCCGACCCACCTTTGTTGACTCGCATGCTGTTCTCGTTTTTCTTACTAGCATATTAAAGGTTCCCTTGTAAGGTGCATCTGTAGTTCCATAGTCTTGAATCTTATTCAGTCATGGTAGTCCTCATTGTATTCCATGAAACTATGATCAGATGACTATGTCAGTTAAGCAGTCATTTCATGTACCGTTCTGTGATCGGTCTGTTCATCTGTCAGTCTTCGCTCACCGCCATCTCCGCTTGTAATCCACTTTGGTTGCGCAGTACGTGAGCTATTCGTACAGATTTCTGGGTTCGACCAGAGGTTCTATCCAGATCATGGACATCCTCATCTTCCACATTCCAGTTAATTGTCAAGTCTTCGGCTCCCTTTCAGCCGCCGTATCAGGTTCTGTGGGATTGTTTTGAATCGGGTGAACAAATGAAATTCTGATGTAAAGCCAATTGAAGGCTGATTGATTACTTGACAATTGCCTAGTATTCAGTAGTGTGCGATATTGCGAGGAAAAATTAATAGACCTTTCTTTGGTTCAATTGGTGAATGAATATTGGGTCAGGGCGTGTACGTAAACATACAACAATTTTTGACCGAAAGACAGCGGTATTCATACATGTCTGGTCCCTGCTGACTGGGTGTTTTAGACCACGTTTTCCATTCAGTATGTGCGGCTGCGTACGCCTTCCGTCTAGTTATCTCCCTAACCCAAAGACAACACATTTCCACTTCCTTTACTCAGCCGTTTGAGGTTGCCCCCTTTTCGGTAGTAAGTGATATTCCCCAACTGAAACGGTTACATGTATTTGTTCTTAGGATGACAATAGCTCCTGTGGAAATAGAACAGAATAGAATAGATTTCCGTCATTCATTCATAGATGGCCATAAACATGGCCGGTTGGCATTACGGCTGGGGCGCCGTTGATGACAGCGGTAACGCGAAATATTCTGAAAAACAGAAAAAGGGGTTATACAAGTTTAAACAAGTGCACTGTTGGGGATGTGGATACACCATTGACTACGGCGTGCTCCTATGCCGCATTGTGTTTCTGACCGACGGTTCGAGTGTTTACGAAGTGCCCAGCTCGGCATGCAGTGCTTACCGACAGTTATGGTAGCCATATTTTGTAACCATGTTCACCTGATCACTTAGTCCTTTTTCCGAACTGTCCGTGACCTGGGTGACTAATGCTTGGTAAAGTAAACACAAGTAGATCAACCATCGCAAACCTTGCGCTCCAGTTAATTAGGCAGCCGATAGCGCATCCGTATGTTCTGAATAATTCCAGCCGACGAACGGCTGCATCGTTCACTCAATCGTCTCACCTGATATGAGCTTATTGAGGAAGGTAACATTGGTTAAGTACCGAATGCTCGTTCCGGTAGTTGTAAACTGAGTATGTTTCCGAACCATAGTACAAAATAAACCGTGCAAAAATATCAACCGGTCTCGTTTTTGACTTGACGGATGCCACAGTTTCTCGAAAGTATCACTTGCTTTCGCTATTCTTCTCACAGTTTTTACGGCTGTGATTTTCTCCTTCGTTCTTCCGGAATGTTTGTACGTTGTTCAGTAAAAATACCATTTTTTTTGGAGGCGCATTGTCTTAAATGGCTATATGTGATTTCGGCTCACAAGTAATTAAAAAAGCATCGGCCTGATAAACTAAATGCGGGCTATCTTTTGCGCTCCACCATCATTCAGTTAGCCTGATAGCTTCCAGCTTTCAGATGGCCATCAGTGTTATTGACAATAAACAACCGAGTTCCTAATGATCTTGATCGGTTGTAGTCACATTTCTAATTGTTAACTAAATCTATACTATTGCAGTTCCGCTACTCTCTCACGCGAATTGTGTCCGACATCCGTCGATTGGCCGCAGTTCGTCAAAAATCGGTCAACTCGAACGATCCCTTCATCCGTACCCGGTCATCGGGAAAGCGACGGTTCCTCTGGATACATCGATAATAATACGACAGCCAAAATGTACAGAATTTCTCGTGAAACTAGTGAGCTTTATTTCTTTTCAAACAGTGCACGCTATTCATTGTTTTATCCATTTACTTGAGTTTGTCACGTAAAAATCCTAACTCTGTTGAAGTGGGAATTACTTTTTATAATTTGTTCTATCATTCACTGCTTCGTTTTTTCGCTCATTCTAGATTGTTAAACATTTCCCGCATGGAAGCACATTGAGTCAGGTTGATATTCAGTTTGAGCAGGCTATCTAATCAAATATTTCGTATCTCCCAATGTGTACAGTGTGGACAAATGCAACCATGGACGTCAGTTGTATCTTCTTACATCATGAAAGTCGTTTGTATGGCAATCCTCCTATTTCCATTCGATTGTGCGATCAACAACGATTGCTCAAGCGGTGAGATAATTGATGTCGCCGAGTCATCAAAATCGGTGATAGGTTGCTGTTTGCTGGCACAACTAACCCGACAGCTTGGGGTCAGACTGGTTGCTGAAGTGCGGAGTCCACTGTGCGCACTCGGAGGTTGTGAAAGATGAATTGACAACTTTCTTCCTTCACTTAACGAGCTCAGATTTCCAAACCGTACTCCAGAAACGAATCATTGTACACCAGCTCATCTACCGTTTCTTAGAAAGCCGCATCTATTCCGATCACTGCAAGTGGTGCGCTGTCACTACCTTCGTTCACGCTATAACCGAAATTTATACAGCTGTTCAGTTTGGAAAATGTATTCATTAATTTTAACCTGCTAACGTTAAAAGGGAGAACAAAAGTAATCGTCAACATTGAATGAGCGCATTACACTTTCAAATGCCAGGCGTATTCCATTTGAATATGCCGGTACCGACAATCCGTTCAGGCGTTTCCAACTACCCTTCAGCCGTCATAGTCTTGAGTAATGTCACCCGCATATTGCCAATTTTAGCTGGTCAGTTTGGATAAGATATTCATTTCTGAGAGGTTCACTTCCAAGTAAGTAACGATGCTGGGTGACTGTTAAACACTGGTAGTAATCGATTATTCTGTGGCGGTATCGCCGTCCTCAGTATGCGAACTATGTGTACTTTGGTTAGATTAGCGAGAGCATTACATTTTGAACTACAGTGTGTAATTGATAGCGAAACAATACTTTGTATGGGGACGTTCTTTCTCTCAGTCAATTGGGGTTTGGTGCAGGTTCATTTCATTTCAATTTATTTTATCCGTTTATAGTCCCGGATGTCTCAGCTTCCAGTGACGATGGTGTTTCTCTGTCCGCCACCTGCGTGTCTGCCGATGACGGTAACACCACTGAACGCTCTGGCAGCTCCAGCATACCTTCCTGTTCAGATATCGAGGAAAAAACCAAGGAGACCCTTCATACTAGAACATCCCAGCGTCCCACTTCAGCCACAAATGTGCGGAAACTCCGTTCAGTGGATGGCGTATGGCGCGGTTATGGGATCGGTGGTGGAGCTGACGGATTGCCAGCCACACAGCCCTGTGCTCGCCGGTTACGTCGTAGAATGCCTTCCTCAGACCGATTGTTTACACGACCTGTCGTCATTTCAGGTAGGCCGATGCCTGCACGTGGAAACTCGTTGCCAATGCTTTTCAATCCAGACCAGTCTTACATGCTGGCATCAGATCCACCAGCACGTGTCTACGTCGCAATCGACTCCGAATCCGGTCTTCCTCATAGCCTTCCCTCGGCCTACTTTTATTCTCCTACTGAGCGCTTTTTGATTCCGAATTGTAAACGGAACCTACGAACGCCACATTTGATGCACCCTTCCGGATTTCCATCGGGAAACGAAACTAGTACGTGTGGTACTTGTGGTGGAAGCGGAAAGGTCTTACCACGGAAGGTAACCTCTCCCATAATCAGTAACCTTGGTGCTCCCCTGATTCCTCACCCACTCAGAACGCCTGGTCTACGAGGACTTCGTGCGATGTCTTCCGCGAGGTAAGAATTGTCGTTATACCTAAGTGAAAGTCGAACAGTGTTGTCGCAAAGTCAAAATTTCACGTTTCACGCAGGGATGTTTTCACATAGCAAGTTGGATCAGATGTTAGCTTTATATTGTCGGCAGTCTGTCTAAGCTTCAAATTCGCAGTACACATGTATGTGTACCTGAAGAAATCATGAGGATCCTTTACTTAAGGTGTGCTCCATGAATGTGTAAGCCTTTGGAAATGCGTAGGGTGGCCCACATTTGCTCTTGTGCAAAATCATATTACTTCCGTACTACTTATGAGTAGGCAAAGTTTAAACACAATGCTTGTTTTATAGGTTTTTCTGGCGCCCACCTTGAACCATTGGTTGAGTTCATTACAGTTTAATGTGAAGTCAGGAGTTTAAAGAGAATATTGCCTAAAGGTTTCCCGGGCCAATTTATGCTAATCCCCTGGGTTCCCGTTATCCAGTTTACTCCTGAAACGTCTGACGTGATCACCTGAAAATGTCGGCTTTCTGCAGTTCATGCCTTCTAGCTGACCTTGAGAACCGTGCATATTCTCCGGAACTTTCTCTCCAACGTAGGTGTACTTTTCGAGAATTTCGATTGGTTCTACCTCAGAACCAACTACCATTTTGTTTAATATTGCGCTCTACTCATTGTTATCAAATAATGATAAGCCACACTGTTTTCCCCAAGTGAATTACTTTTTTGTCCACTGTTTCTCCTTCTGTAATGTTTAACTGTCATCTGAAGATACTAACTAAGGTCAGCAGGTGACTCCATGTGGAAATGTTTGCTTTACTGTTATCGGATAATTTGGCTGGTCAGAATGAACGAATAAGATGTTCCTCTTCTAAAGTCTCCAAACTAGCGATTCTTTCCCGTTGAAGTGGAGCTGCTGGTGGTGCACACTGTACAACAGAATGTCAGCCTACCACCATCATTTCTTATGTTTTCTTCATGGATTGCTTCCTCCTGGTTATCATTTTTATTTTCTGAAAATATGTATCACGATTCTTGTTTTTATGTTGTTTCTATTCTGGCGAACTTCGTTTCATTTGCCTCATAATCCATTAGGTTACCCCCCACTGGCCCTTTGCGGGCTTTGTACATCCCGGGGGTTGATAACACATCGTTAAGGTTTACTGATAAGTAAGTCCCTTACCTCCGTCCAAGTTCTATCGCCCGATTTCTGGGGCATGCTTTGTGGGATTTTTAACCGGCATGGATATTTTTACTTGCCATTCACTTGTGTTTTGTATCAGGTCCATTTTGCTCCTGATCATTATCGTTCGCATTCTTGGCCTGCCAAATGCTACGCTGTCTGTGCCTACCAGCAGTAAATGTTTCTAGCCGCGAGCTGTTTGCTGTTTATCCTGTGCTGTGCATGCGTATTGTACAACTAACATTTATTCCCTCTCCGGCATCGTATCTTTGTTTTTCTTAAATTACCTTCCAACTGTTTTGTTGTCACTTTAACTTAGTATTTTGAACGTTGACCGGATGTTCAATCGGTTTTTGCTCGTTTCGCATATTCCACTATTGATACATCTCTCCGTAGAGTGATACATAATTCGGGCTCTTCATGAAGCCACTTTTTATCGTTTTTTATCAAGGTGTCTCTCGTTTTTTGCCTCGTCTTAGCCTGATAGAACCGGAGGCCGAGGATAGTCGGCTCAGCTATCCCGTTAGAGAATACACCGCATGGAACGGACATCGGTACTTCGTTCGTGAATACTTTGGCGAACCGTAACATCTATTCCGATCATGTGATCCTAAAGGCCCAAAGTAGGTACAGCGCTAACTGACCTATAACGTTTTAGACTGTTACCATTATTGTTTATTGCGCTCCGTGGAAGACACTTTCGTATGTTCCTCTGTGCCTTCTCTTCTATGAACTTGTCGTAACCATTCGTAAAACGCTTCTTATTCACGTTGCACATAACCTGATCCTCACCAAAGAACTTAAAACACGCTTCTAATCTGTTTCTTCTGCCTTGGATTTATATTGGTCAAGCAGTTGCTTTTTCTCTCATAGTATTATAACTAAACTTGTAACTTGTTGTGAACATAGCGAAGCTAGGAAATGTCATCTGAGCTGTGCTGTCCCTCACACTAGCTTGGCGGATGATCCTTTATGGTGCACTGTTGTCGAGACCGTCTTGATAATGAATCACACATCCGCACTACCTTCTCATTTCATAGGTTCCACTGGTGCCAAGATGACAGATTTTCATGGGTAAATGGCAGATAAACGTCATTTTCGACCGTTAATGCATTACTGTTCATGGCGAAGTGTCTTGAAATCATCTTTATGTGACCTTAAGTGGATCCAGGCTTTCTCTGGCATTGCCGTATATCTTCAGAGTCGTTCAAACTATACAGATTATACGGATTGTTAGATAGCGAATTTTAACAGATATACCTTATTGTAGTCTCTATACCTTACGAAGACCTGTACTAAAAAGTTTTTGGAAAGTGTCGCATCAACAAGCGCCAGTGGACCTCAGTAACCGAGTCATACGAGTAGCATGGAGGGAAGAGCACGGCCATTTCTCACCTGTAAGCGTTAGCTGGAATGGATTGTTTCGAACATCTGTTAGTATTAATTCTCGCACAGTATTGGGGTCATATTAAGCTGTTATTGAGCCACGTGAAAGTGACATAGGGGCAACGTGTGGTCAGAAATATATGGGACTGCGTTGCCTTAACTGTGTGATTAAACGGTTGACTGTCTGTTGTACAACCATGACACTCGAGTTAGCTCACCGCTGTCGATAACGACTGCTGGTCGGACTGTTACCAGTTTGCTTTCTCAATATTCACGCGCCAGCTAATCAGTCTTGTCTTTGTGTTAAATACTCCTATTTTTTACTGTCGATCATACTGTGAACCCTGATATATCGTTCAGTCATCTTTCATCCCCCGTTTCTTCACTCAATACGAGCTGAGTAACGACTCTTAGCGGGCGGGTACCTGACAATTACATCTACATTTTGGTTTGAGAATTCACACAAAGCCCACGGATGGCTTAGTTTTCTTCAGGCCGCAGACTCATTCCACGTGTGCGCCATAATTTCCTTAGACTAATTACAATATAATGAAATTTGTCCCATCCTCTTCAAATTTGTGATCATTTGGCTCCAGTTTTCGCGACATCCCTGTTATTCTAGAGACATGGTGACGACTACTAAAGAATAGGGGTCCGCCGCCGTATTTTTATTCGAAGTCCATGTGATGTCCTGCTTACTTGATGTATACTCTTTATTGGTCATCATTGTGTTAGTTTTATAACACTTTTGTTGACGTTAGGTTATACTAGTCGAAAGGGTTGATTATCTGCAAACTTTGTTCACTCTCTCTCCAATGTTGCATCTGTTCAATACTACAAACAAATATCTTTGTTCTTTGTGACTTCAGGATGAGAGATGTAGTAGTCGTGTCTATCAAAGCCACAGGAACGATTGGGTGGGATTTTTGTAAACAGTTGCCTCTAGTGATCAGCAGTGACTGGTTAACGTTGGGGTAGCCCGTCTGCCTGATGGTATCGTCAACCTTAAGCGACCACGCAATTTATCCGCTGTTTCTTCCACTACTTAGTTCTAATCTTGTTTTAGAAGCCTAATTTCTAACGACGTGAATTTTATTAACCTTTAGTGTACGTGCACTTAATGTCTGCATTTTAAATCTGTACCCACTGGAATTGAACAGCTGCAGTGATCGCATACTTTTGTTGTGGGGCGTATACATTTCTGAAATACAGTCTTTGTGGTCGGCAGTCTGGTGCAGCGCTCCCATAAATTGTCAGCTTTGTAACTGCGGCTGATCTGATATTCAACTGAATTTCACATTTATTCGGTCTGATTCTAATCAGATAAACGTACGGACTACCGTAGCATTTTCTCGGCATCGCCGACCTACAAAATCCATTCCTTCGTGTCACTCACTGCCGTTGGCAGATGGCTTTACAGCACATCTCTACTGGCCTCATGTTTGACCGTTTTATTGGTTATGGTAGATCTTTTCAGCTCTCTTCCTCTAAACGCATGGCCACAGGGCTTGTAGTGACGAAAGTTATTACTCATTCTGCGTTATGAAGTGCCTGCGGTGAAAATCTACTCGGTTCACTGCTTATCCAGGCGCTGAAACAATAGACGATCCAGTACCGAACCAATCCAAACGTCGTACTAAGACACCATATCAGGATTGGACGAATAGCTTTAGTGTTACACCTTCTGTCACTCGCCGAGTTCTTTGTTTCGTATTGCACCTGTCTCCTTAAAGCTTGTTACTTTACATGTCATTATGGTCAGCACATTTATCAATGCCACTTCTTGCTTCGTGAATTAAACACTGCTCACTGCGACCAAGCTGAGGTCTTCTCCTTACTAATTGCGCGAGAAGTTTCAGTTCAAGTACGATCTCGAGGGTTAGTCGAAGCCCATAATTCCAGCGCCGTCAATAAACTGGTTTGGCACAGCCTAGCCTATGTTCAGTTGGTATAGACCATTATTGTTACGTATTCCGGTTAACAAATGGATGCTTTCCAAATAGCGCGAACTCATAACCTCTTCGTCTGTCAGTTGTGTGTTGTCCTAGGCCTGTTGTACTTTCATTCGGCTTGTTGATTGTCGTAAATCAGTTTGAATCGATGAACGTTGGAACTTTTCTGTGTCTGTAAGTGTTATAAAATGTTGTGCCACTTTTACGTACCCCATTATCTGTCCTCTCGCAATCGTTTCGGATATATTTGATCTTCGAACTGTGGTGCTTCGAGTCTGCAGCCAAAATCATTTCCACACTTTCGCAGACAGTCAGTGTGATCAATCATCCTAATGTGAATTCAGCCTACTTTTCTGTCCATCGTTCTCGTCACATGTGAGTCGGCCATCTGAAGGACAGCAGTATTGAACAGCAATCTTCTTTCGAGGTACACGCGAAAACCACATTTCGCCTGTATATTTGGTAATCTTCTAAATACTCAGAATGTTTTTAATTCTTGCAGTGAAAGACCGTTTTTAAAATACTTCATATCGATATGTGTGATGTGACGCCGAATCTACACTGTTCTTTTTTCAACCCTTTTCTTCCTCCTTCCCTATCATTACCCTTGTACAGTGTTAATGGACCGACACACGAGGTAGCCGTCATACATTAATTTCGTATAGTTATCGTTTTTTGAAGCTCTTTGATTGCTCACACTTTTTGTCTGAATTTGTCCTCAACTTTTTTTTGACTGTTTTCTTATCTACACAGAATTAACTTTTCAAGCAATGTCCCGCATCGCCTTTGTGGAGACAAACGATTACGCTTGTTACTTGGAAGCACCTCTGATATGGATTTAGGAGATAGCCGCTGTATTCCATATTGTTTGCTGTGCATCCTATCTGTGATCTTTCAAAGAGGTGCTCGCAAACACCCATTTCTCCTCAGAACTTCCTACATAAATCGTCTCAGTATTCTTGTTTCCTATTATCGTCAGTTTTTGTATAGTACACATGTATATGCATAGATACGTTTTCTTGTAAACACTTGATCCGCATGCCAGACGATGTCCTTCAAACTAGTGTCCGTTTCTTCTTCTCCTCCACTATCGACTTGTTTTTTAATCTGCAACATGTATACCGCTTGTCAAACATTCTCTTGCTTATTTTTGGATTTCAGTTTGCCTCCACCAATCGCAAACGTAAAACATCCAGATGGGTTCTAGTCCACTTCAATGGAACCCAAAGAGACTAAAGCCTTCAGACAGTGTACGTAAACGTAGACTACAAAGGCTAGGGATGTACTTATGCACAAGTCCAAGCCGGAAATTAATCTGTAGCCGACACTGTGCTCTATGCTGTTTTGTGCAGCATGTTTTCTCACCCGTCATTCTTTTCAAATTTACTGTCGATAACGGTGTCCATTACACGAGTTGTGCAACGCACTGTGGTTGTCCCACATCGGTACTAGTAGTTTTTCCAGAGCCTTCCTAATGAAGTGGGATTCCAATGTGCTTTCTGTCGTTAGTAAGCCGTTTCTGAGTTTCACTGTATACATTAAAAATGTGTCGTGCTATCATAAAGCCATGCTGCGTGAATTATCGGTGGTGTCGCACAATTACTGTTTATTAGTCTCTGAACCGTGTCGCTTCATTTTAAGCAAGTATGTTCTGCGTGCGTAAACTCAACTGCTCTGGCCGCTCCCTACGATGGCGTGAAATGGTTTGATAGAAACTATAGGGAAGAACTGGAAATGATGTGAACACAGGTACTCTATCGAACAAGCACATTGTCACCTCGGATAGTGTTTCCGGTCAGGGATTTGAGTGATGCCGAGAACCCGGGGCGACACCCATCTACTTTACTTTGTCACAATGTCAAGGTCTTCATGTTTCGTGACCGCATCGTTGCTTGATCATCTCGAGGTTTTACCTAACTACTAGTGGTTTCAGAAAATATTGCCCATTGCGGAGGGCGCTCTCCCGACTTTTATAGTCCGTTACCGAACCCTCGTAGACCTATTGGTCACTCATTCCGTGCTTTTTGAATCAAGTGCTGATGTAGGACCGCATTGTTCACGCTTTCATATTACTTGGTGTGGGCTGATTGGCAAAGATAGGGATAGTCAATCACGTCACATCCGTTGGTATGTTCCTCACGGACCGTACACCAAACCAATGTTTTGTGTACTCTTTTTTTCAAGGACAGCCGGCCCCTTTTTTACTCCACAGATGAAGCGGGTTGACAGAGACAACTCGGGTCTATGCCATCCTCACTGATATCCTATCAGTGATATTGCAAGCTGATGGGATACTACCAACTAGGTTTGTGAAGGCGAACATAATCTGAAGTGAATTGTCTGCATTAACGAAGATATGAGAGAGTGCCGCAGTATAGAAGAAGCATTTTAAACTTTAAAGGTTCGAAGCACATTCCATACGAACCAGTTCGGTCATTCACCCTATATAACGTGTTCCGCTTCTCTTTAGCGTAGGGGCTGAGTGAGACAATATGTATACGCTCCATGTTGGTCAGCTCAATGTCAAGAAGAAACTCAACACACGGGATTCTTCAAGCACATTTTCCACAACGTCTACAAAAAAACGTAAGACAGGGGACTGGACGCTCCCGATGAACACTACTAGATTTGGTGAATTCTTCAAACAGTCGTCCGTAAACCTTCACGTTGCTTGCAGAGTGAGCATACAACACAATGGGTGGATGCTTGATTGGAGATACGCATATTCTCTGCGAACCATATATACCCCTTCATTCTGATGTAATTTGATGAGTAGGTTTCCAAAACTCTGTCACGCGACGCGCTTAGCTAACGTTGCGCTAGACCGACCCAGGCAATAAAAGTGTCGGATAAGTGGATGATATGGGGTGTATTCCTATGTTCTAGGGCAGCCTCGATGAACATGCATGCACATCGGCCGTAGGGATCGATCTCTGGCCGTAATGTCATTAAAAACGTATTCGTGGCAGTTGTTCCCGCTCATTAGCCCAAATTACGCGTAGTGATCGTGTGATAAGCACGGCCGTTCGTTCGGGGTGCACGGTCATTCGGCTGACTGCCGACGTCGCACAACCTGATATGGTGGGCTGACCTACTCCGCATGCCAACTGAACGTTTGCCGTACCGCGCATTGCATACTGAGATCACCAATAGTCGAGCGAAACAACGCGGTGGTTATGCAACAACCCGATCATACAATATGGAGATCCTGACTGCTCCAGTGAGCAATCGGGTAGGTGTCGCGTGCTTAACTGAGGTCCTCGTGATCACTCAAATCGCTGATCGAAAACGCTACCCGAGACGGTGACGTGCTGCTGTCAGTGGCCTATCCACATTCGCACCATTTCTAGTTCTTCGGCTTAGTTGTCTTTCTTTACATTTTTAACCTTTTCAATAACGTTTCCTTCTACCGCATTGCACGTCATTGTTGAGATCAGCGGCGGCCACAGCCACAGTGCCTTCTGGTCGGGATGAAGGTCATTGTGGTCATGGCGAAGACGATGGTTTTCGTCCTGATTTAAACACTGGAGGTACTATGTACGTTTCTCACTCTATCGGAACCTTCCTTACCGTCAAAGACGGATTAAGCAATATGATTAAGGGTCGCGACAAGACACAAACATACTTTAAGAACCATTGGTGTAATCTCATCAGAACCCCATTGTTAGATTTAACATTTTACGTTTCACATGTGCAGCCGTATAACTTAAGAGGCCGAAGCACTGCTCGGTGAACTCTGTTTGTACAGTAGCGTGTGTCATCAGTTCTTTCTGGAGACGCATAACAGAACACTGTCGTGGTGCTAAGTTGTGTATACACTGCCTCATTGTTATCGGTGAGTTGGCCATCTAATCGTCGAATCTGATATTCCTGATAGCAAGACCCCTTAGGGTTGGTTACTATATTGTTGACTAGCAGTCTTTGGAACTGTCTTGCATCCTGCTTGTTTTAGTCACTGAGGCATCGAACGCGTAGACTTGGTGGTCATGGGACCTCTGCGAAAGTAGGTAGTAATCCCAAGTAGCTTACTTCCTTTTAAGGGTTTTGATGGTTCTGCTGCTTCCGCATGGTCCTAACTGAGGTTCAGTGAGAAAAGTGGAAGACTTATGTGCACTACGTCGGTCATCACTGCATCAACTCGGTCTCAGTGCTTATCTGCTGAAGTACCGTTTTGCGGCCACGAAGCGGAATTCAGGAAATCACTGGTGGACAGAAGATCTACCCTGCAGGAGTCTCATGGAACGACGCGTTCGAATTGGTGCGAATTCACTGTGTAGATGAACTGGGATTGAACGATACCATGGTCATCAAGAGCGAAAGATGCAGGAATCTGTAGATGAGTGACCGTGCGTGGAACCCCGTTTGTTTCTGAGGACGTGCAACCGTATCACCATTAGGTTGGCTGGCTCCTCGACCCATACCGTCTTGCAGAACAATGTCATAGGAATGGACAGACGGACTTCCATGCCCTGGATTACAAGTCGCATTAGTAAATGAGACATCTGAGGAATTGAAATCAGCTTCAGTAACACGAGAGAAGGCCAGTCTACCTTTGGTATCGATAGTTCCCAGAATACATGTATTTGCGTCACTATAACAGTTTGGGGAACGGTAGATAACAGCCAATGGGCATGCTTGCCTCTTGGATAGCTTAACGCTGCTAAGTACTCCAGAATGCGCCCTGCAGCCTCAAAGTGTGAACTGCTTTCGCAAGGTTGCTGTGATTACGTGTATTTAATGTTAGACAACGAAGCCATGGAGGTTGTCGACCGGTTTGTCTGCCTGAGAAACTGCTGTTTCATTCGACGTTCACATTTCTGAACACAATAGAACAGACCTGTTGAATTCATGTTATATGCAGACCTTGACTTCTAAACAGTATTTGCAAAAAGCATTGCAAATTGTAAGCCGATTTGTAATCTTTGTAAAAGTTTCTACTGCCAACATGAAGCTCAACCCAGTGATGCATTTGAGGTGGCCCCGCAACAAATATGCATGAGAAGATGAAAATATTTTGGGGACGCAATACCTTTTATGTCTCTCCTGCAGTAGCATTCGATTTCCGATCAAACAAATCAGTATCTGTAGAGTCATTATTTAGCTTTTGGTTTTCGGTGTTTAATTCCCTGTTTTGTATGTTGATTCTAAACTAATAAATGAAACTAATCTGGTTACACAATTCAGGGTTTATTTCGTCAGTGCCAACATTAGTTATTTGGCAATTGTTTTCAAATAGTTTTTCGTCAGTTTTTCAGGTTATTCTAGAAGTTATCCATAACAGTGCGTTTTGATTCGTCAACGATGCTCCGAAGGGCTGTCTGCGGCAAACCAACCTGAGGATAGCCGTCATCCTAAGTGTTCCGGCGCACTTCACATCGCGCATGTCCAGTCTAGTGCAACACGTTTAGAACAAGAGTTCCCTGGTAATATTTCATTCATTGTCAAAAACGTCCCTTAGTTTGATGTAGTCAAGAATTTGACTTTTTAAAGACTACGTGATACCTGATTCATCGTCTGTACCCTAGATCCGCATTTTGGAGACGAACGTCCGTCGAGTATCCGAGGATTAGTCGTTGTTGTGATAAAGAGTTGCCCACAAATAGGGTGTTCCTTCGTCGCTGGGCTGTAATTTAAACGACTTATGTAACCACCCCTGGAATACTACTGTTACCATCTGTAGGAGCTTAAGATAGCTGTAAGGACATGGAGATTGATTGGAGTCAATCATGGAAATAGGGGGTGATTCGTACTTCCCAGTCATTTTGGATGAATGTCCTTTATTACTAATTTAGAACTGAGAGGCAACATTAATCCGTCCTTGCTGATTTTCTCGATGACGCATCGGTAACAAAAAGTGGTCATATTGACGTTGAAAACATTATTCGCATCGTATTTAATAATCAAAAATGGCAGATCCCGCGAGAAATTAGCTTCACCACTTTTCGACTCATCCCTTCTTTCGCCAGAGACCTATGAACCAGCCGGTCACTCGATAGTGCCTAACTGGACGTATCCAATCTGTTCATCCACGGTGTCACCCAACTTTTTTTTTCACCAAAACATACTATTTACCACCAACATCTCAGTCGAACTAACCCCCCAGAATTGGTATGTTCCTGGGAATGCTTACGATCGCTTGCTTATTGTGTAACGGAATGACGCACAGTTGGCGCTGCTACTGCGTTTCTCAGCGGGGGGATTTTCGTTTCCCACTGGCATCCGAGTGAATCTGCACAGCTTACTCGTTTTGGTCTGTAACTTCAAATCACTTGTGCGCTGGGGATGACCAGTATAACATTCTGGACGGAACAGTAGTGTCCCAAATAGCAGATTTCTGCACGCATTCGCCTACGGCTCACTCTGATCGATAGACAACGGAGTGACTTCTGTCCAGCCAGGCTTCCTGCTGATTTTGATGCAACGAACGGTCTGCCTGCAACGTGTCAGAAGCACGTTGATGAAAAGTGCCGGCACTCTTTGTGCTAACCTCAACACACAAACCCACCGGCGTTGTAGCGATCACGAGGTAGTGACTCCGACGCCCTGGAAATGGGATAAGCGATAGGCCTGATAGTGCCTCTATAGAATGAACCAATCAAATCCAATATCTGTTTTCGGTTGCACTGCCACTTGGTTAGTGTGGGAAGAAGATGAGTGAAACTCGGTCAGCTGGGAATACAAGCAGGACCTCGGATCGACAACGGATACCAGTGTTGGAGTTTACACATGGTAAAATGTGAGGCTTTTAGACAATGTGTAACGCGACTGGTTTCATTTCTGACAGTGAATGTAGAGCTCGCGGTAACACCATAGCTAATGAACTCTGGGTTGAGAATAAATTGGAGCTGCGTTTGTTATTCGGTCAACTTCAACAGAAATGAACGACCACGAGTTGTTCAAACACCCGAAGGAACTAATACTGGCAAGAGTAATAATAATGATTAATAGCTTGTTCAAGTCACCATAAGTTGATGAATAATCCATACTGCTTGAGTTAGTTTTGTAACAGGTTGTATGAGGGATTGTCTCATAACATGGTTGTTTACTTATCAAAGTTTCTCTTCACTGTGGCAGCACGCTCCAAATTCTTTCGAAACCGGGTCGTTGTTGTTGAAGGTCACTTGGACATTTTCCGATCTGTTGGTGTGCGAATTTTGTCTCTAACCAAATACATACGTACAAATTATGATGAGCATTCAGTGTGACGGGGCGCGTGCGTATGCAAGTACACACCTGGTGTCATTGTCGCTGGAGATCAAGTGTGTTATAGCTGTCTCTCTCGCGGGACTATCGAACTTGACATTCCGGCGCTTTTCGTTTGTAATCGGAATTTACCGTCAACTATTCGAACAACTGGCGGTCACCAACCAGGAATGCATCTTGCACTGATTGGTATTTGTGGGTCTGGGCAAGTACGACTTCCAGACCGCCATTCGGAAAAATACAAAAGAGGAATGAACCTTGTTTGGCTTCGCGTATCAAAAACAGCGAGACCCATCAAATCACACAATTTTTTTGGAAACCGCCGTTTGTGTTTCCATTCACGTACGCTGAGAGATCTCAACGAAGATGGATTATGATATGCCTTTTTATCCTTTAGGAAAAATTCCGTAAGGTCGAGGCAGTTTAAATTAGTCAGCCAACTAATCCAGAGGATATTTGCGTTAACTTACCCACTTCATGTGTTAAAACTCTAGAAATATCTGGGTTCAGATGTGTGGAAAATTGAAGACCTATAACATTTTGTCTACATAATAATCGAAATTTACATAAACAAGGACAGTCAGATGTAGACATACAATCTATTGCAATGCGTCAGAAGGTTATACAGATCAAATTTACGATGAATTTGGGTGTGCTGATCAGTTCCCTAATTAAAGACCAAGTTCTAACAAACACCGATTTCGCTGTCCTCCAGAGCGATTTTTATTTGGACACTCCGAAAAGATTTCACCATAGGGTTCCAATCAGTACCGTTCGGTGAAACCCGTCTTGTTGGTAATCAGTTGGTTTTTGTGAACCTCAGTCGCCGGCAGGTGAGTTCTTTCTCTAGCTGTCTGGCTTCGTCCAGTCAACCAGCTGCCCTTAATTACTTGATCTGTTTGTTAGACGACCTTGTTCAAATATATATATATATATATATATATATATATATAACATTTTCTGGCAAGAACAGATACCATTCCACAGAGCATAGAACGGATCGAATCGTATGCTAAAGATACTACACGTGCTGCATGCGATCGTCACTGGTTAAAATTTCGTGACATCCAACACCGATTCTAACAACAGATGTTCTGACATTAACCAGAGAGAAGGGTTGGGCCCACAGGAGCAAGCCTTTAAGTTCCTATACTTCAGTGCACTACCTGCTCATTGAATTACCGATTCCAACCCGCTACGGTCCACGTAAATAAGATGTCTCAAACCAGGCGAACATTTGAATTACGAAGCACTCATCGGAGACAACGATCTCAGTTACGTAGAACCATGTCAGACAGAAGGTTCCACCACACAACGACTTTCACAAAAATAATCGTTGAAGGCCTGTTGTTGAAATAGACTAGGTTCTGTGATAAAAAAAAACGTGAATACAAAGTACATCCAACTTTCCTTAAATAATTTCCAAACTTTTCATGCACGAACACCACAGTGGTCTGCTAAATATAGCTGCTACTCGCCTTGCGGGGGCTGTAGCGTTGTAAGAATGAACTCTTTCAAATTTGCGTAAAGTATTATCAAGTTTATTTTCAAGGCAAGGGCCCTTGATACATAGAGTCAGTTTTCGATACGATAAGAGTGCGTTTTATTTTATCGCCATAACAATCACTCGTGCCTGCTTATCCGGGGATCGTTGTCATCGGTGGAAGTATGTTGTCACAATAAAAATTTGTTAGCCATTACAAATGTTTAATGTCAACGAGCCCAGAGTGTTTGCCAGAAACCTCCCCATTTCAAAGGTACAGGATGGCCTAGATTTGTTGCGGCCTTAGCATTTCGTTTTCCCGAAGTTGGCTGAACAGTAAGTATACTACCAAACTGTCCATTGTTGTTCACAAGCAAGGTTTTTGGTTCGGCACAACATGAGACGCCTGATTGGTGAGATTTCTTAGCATTCTGCAATATGTTTCTGTTTTGTTTCTACAGAAGTAATTAATTATTAATGGATTCATTGTCGAACTGCCACATAAGTATTCCCGCACTATTAACACCCAGTAGGCCCTACCGTGAAGTGGTGATTACTTTAGGCCTTTCTTGCCGAGTAATTTTGAGGATCGTCGCTTTTTTCTCAACGGCTCTGCGACCTTAATTGGATGTTGTCTCCCAATATCGCTTGGGTGAGTTCGACATTCATGTTTCCATCTTTTGGGTTTCGGTGCTGGTATACTGCCACGGGCATTGACATTCGCTGCCAAAATCAATGTTTCTGCTGAATTAAGCAGTCTAAGTAACATTCATATTCTGTTGCAATTGTTTGTGGCTCTGGTGGACTCCGTATTCTTACCGTTTTCATGAACTGGTTAGACCATCGTGTTCAGTCCGAAATCCACTTTAGTGTTCGTTGGCAGTTTAAAAATCAAGCCCCCTAATTATAATGTTTTCTTTAGAGGTCTATTTTCACCATATCCAATCTGTGCGTCACTACAAAACAGTCATTTGATTTTCCGAATTGTGACCCGAGAAGAAAGGTAGTTCCGCCTTACTTTCTTCGCCGGTTTGGCATGCCCGATCAAATCTCCAGTCAACATTCCCCATTAGTGTTTTCTGGTGATTGACTTAGAATTCTTGGCGTGATTTACCTACTGAATAACAAAAATAAAGTGATTACAACAAAAAGACATTGTTCCTTCGGTTTGCACTTAGCCACACAGGTCGGGGCAGTAGATACGGGAGCGTCTTTCAGGCGAACGGTAACTGCACGTCGAAAGACATTCCTAGTCCCACAGTTTTCCAATCATTTGACATCCAACCTTTGTCGGATGATCTACAATAGGTAGGCCTGCATATATGAATTAGCAATTTGCTCCCGATCAGCTTATGATCTATGCTACATTCAACACCACGCATTACTAGTGTGTTATTCACTTCACGAATGTCGCGTTGCCGTACAATCAGATAATCAAGCAAATTATGATGATCGCTTCGTGGCTGAGTCTGTCTCGTGATTTCACTTGCATCCGGCTGGAATAAGATGTTCATGATAGTCACTTCGTCCGAGAACTACCAACCAGGCTACCGAGTCATGCCCAACTCGAGCACTGAAATCACCCAGAACAAACCGTCTTTCATTCAACGGTGCTGACAGGATTGTGGCAGAGAGCTGACCATAAGCTCGGTTCTTTGTATAGTCATCGTGACACACAGTTAGAACATGAACACTAACAGATGTGGCACACTTGCCTCGACAGAGTCGTAGGCGCATATATAGGATTCAAGGGCTGATACCGTGCGGTTCTTCTGTTATCAAAGCGTTGACGCATTTAGTGACTGCGTAACACACCATGCTCCAGAGCACTGTCCGCCGGGTAATCTACCCAGTAGGGGGTGTACCGAGGACTTGATCCTCGGAGCTGACTTTGGTTTGCAAGCCTTGTCCCACTCAAGACTGCTACGTCGATTCCATACCGGCTCAGTTTTATGGTGATGAGTACAGTGAGGTATTCTGGCTGTCATGAGGTGCTGCATCGATCCAGCAACGTGAATACTTTCCTTGTCTGAACGGAGAGCATTCCAGGGATTTTCTTAAATTAGCATTCGTGTTATTGATCCTCAAGTAAGCTTTGTCTGCTTTAGGATTCGTGCTGGCAGGGTCATTGGAGAAGGAGGCTTTGGGGAATGGGGAGGATTTGGTAGTAACATATTTTCGCCTATCCACCCTGCCGCAAACAGCAGGTGGGGCAACCCGGTTTATTCTGCGCAACGTCCGACGCAGTGTGGTATCCGGTTTACGATGTGTGGGGGGTTGGATACTGCCAGGACATTTAGACGGGGGAGCGGTAAGGGCCCTTTAGCAAAGCATCGGGCCCAAAAACCTGTAACACAGGGCAACGGATGACACCAACAATTAAAACCAAATAGCGATAGTTACGCACAAGCTTGAGAGCCACACAATTAGGAGGTCAACAGCACTGTTGCAGCGGCACATGAGTCGCAAACACAAAACCAGACCAGGTAAGAACAAACATCAAGCAGAACCAAAACATAGCATTTTGGCACCATTCACAACGAACGCATCTGCTTTTTGTCTAGCATAGTTAAACCGAAGTTTTAGTCAGCTAAGCCTGCTGGATCAGAACAGCACACAAGCCTGACCACCACGCTAAAGTATATTCATGCATGCATACATATATACTTACTTGATTGCTTATTCAAGTGGTTGGCCATGTTTTCAGACTTGTTGACATTTTTAAGTTTAACAACACTCGCATTTGATCGCAGCTCTTGCATTCAGTTAGACCTTGCAGCCAGCATCTTTCAAAAAGAAGCACTAGACTCGAGTTTCGCTCTCATTAGAGCTCGTCAGTAATGCATATCTTTGTCTTGACATTTGTTTATTCATTCACACACTGACACACTTACTTTTGAATTAATAAATGACTTACTTATCTACTTACTTGTTTACAGAACTCCTCAGTTACTCATTCACTTACTCAATCGTGATTGCTTAGTTGCTCACTTAGCTACACAATTATTTGCTCACTCACCCATTCAATGTATCACTCTTTCCCCCTCACTTTCGTGTTTGCTTGTGTGCCAATCTAGGTAATTAACTGCCAACATGATTAATTACTTTTTTAAGCATTCACTTGCGAACTTGCCTGCACATTTATTGCTGTTTATTTTGAAGAGTAATTTACACAGCTTCATTCAGATGAAAGAAGCAAACGGTGACATAAAAATTTGAGCAAAAGGAAAATTCAAAGCAAGCTGTCTGTCAAATGTAGGACGCTGCATGGTTAACAACACTAAACAATTGACAATTCATTCCATGAGAGTAGGAAAGGCTAACAATTATTATCATCAGATGAAAGTTAATTTTGCGATATGTCAAGAAACTAGAGGAGACAAAAATAAAATAGAAGTATATCAGAATCAGAGGCTCTTCAGAGCACACTGATGCTGTCGCAGTCAATGATCACACACGGGGAGGAAGAAATGTCCTTCACAGTGAGAAAACCGTCATTGGGTAGCAACAATCGTCGCCAGGTTCCCCCGCCTAAATGTGTCCGATTTTCAGGGACCTAAGTACAAGCAGTAGGCACGGATCAAAGGCTGCATAGGCGGGTAGTCCAAGTCGAAGAATCGCATTGCAAGAAGGGGGAAATATGAGCAATCAGAAAGTGATGATCATAAGCGAACGAGAAGTAGAGTCCTTATCCCATGATATGCAGGACCGACTGGATAACGGCACTATGAGAGTCGGTCCCGTACTTCACAACCTTGTCGGTTCAGGTAACCTGGCTCCCGTACTCGCCCATTATACTGAAGTCCAATGCCACAACAGTACCGCCACGAACCACGATAACTTCGGGTTTGATGATGGCTCTCCGTTGGTGATCGTAGCTCCTTCAAGACCGTAGTACATATTGTGCTAGGTCCTTCGCTACTTGTTTTCGTCGAGCACAACACAGATCGTGGCTGACTCAGCACGGCTGTAGAATATGAGCGAGACTTTCTGGTTCACTGCAGTTGCCAGAACAGATAACTCAATGGTGACTTAGGCCACCTGGAGACATCCGGACCTTAATCTGAAGAAGACGGCTTTAGAGCTGAGTAGGAGGAATAAACATCTTGGAGACAATGCAGTCTGAATCCAGCAGTTAACGATTGGAGAGTGGAGATTTTACATACTCAGGCGAAACATAGTCGTTCGTTTGCACACTTACTTATCCACTCATTTTCCCATTTACTGACTCACTTGACTCCATCGCACATGTTTATTTGCACGCTTGTGTAATTATTTCGTTGGCTACTTATTTGGCCGATAGTTCACGTCGTTACATGCTAACTTGTATATTCCTACTTATATGATCACTCATTTAACTACTTGTTTACTTGACTACTTAGTTATTTAATTGCCTAATTAGTTATTCAACTTTATTACTTACTTACTTGTTTATTTACTGACTTACCTAACAACTTATTCATCTACTTACTTGTCGCCCACCTATTTGCTTACCTAAATGCCAAATTAGTGCTTACTTACGTACTTATTCACTTGTTGAATTATTTACTAAACCACTTATTAACTGCCACACCTGCATGTTTAATCGTTTGCTTATCAAATTACTTGCGAAACTGTTTACTTATCACCTTATCAACTTACTCGCTCAATTAATTATTAAGTTGCTTACTTGCTTGATTATTTACTTCCTAATTTAATTGATTACTCATCCGTTCACCCACTTAAATACCTACTCATTAAATGACTAAGTTCCCTACTCCTCAGCTTGCTTATCTACCTACTTACTTCCCTGTCTGCTTACTTGATTAACCACTTGTTAGCCTACCTGTTGAACTACTTACTAAACAACTTTCCTTTCTCTTTACCTGTTTTTCAACCCACTTACCAAATTACGCAACAAACTACTTACCTATTTACTTATCAACTCACTTAACTGCTTACCTACTTATTCACTTACTTACCCACGTGGTCACTTACTTACTTATCAGCTTACTCAATTACTTACTCACCAACTTGCTTTTTTTTAAATGCCCATCCACTTATTTACTAAATCAATTTCCTCAATTTCTTACTGATTTAGCTACTTAGTGGGTTAGCTCTTTACGTACTAGCCTGTACATTTACTCATTCACATACTTAATTACTTACCTATCTAATTTCCAAAAATTAATTTTTCTTAATAAACCAAATTCACTGCTGCACAAATTGTTCAAGACAAGTTGATTGCACCCGGACGTTTTGTTTTTTTTTGGGGGGGGGGAGGGCGTGTTAACCGAATTCCATTTCCTGTTCCCAGTGCAGTGAAAATTACACCCATCATGCATTTTCACCACAGGTAGCTGACCTTTCTAACAGATCACCTCCGGAATGGTTAAGGAAGTGTACTGTTTCATCATTTTCACATTTGCATCTGTGATATTTTTTCGAGGGTTGTAGTACATCCAAAAACAATAATCCTTAGCACCTGGTAACAGCTTTTAACCCTGTGGATCCAGGGTTAAACCATATGTTTAGCGGCTTCCAATGCCTCTGAATGACCAATGGTTTTCAACCAACTGACTGAACAAAATCAGCCAATCATCCGACTCTGTTTTGTTCTCCTTGTTATAAATATTTCATACCCCGGTCGGAATCATTCACAAATCGCATTTTTGAATAACCTTGAGGCTCGTAAACTAACACTTCGATCTAACAATGCAAAAAATACCAACATTTCTCGGATTGTTGCTTTTTTATCTATGGACAAAGTTGGTGTATTGTGAATTTTCGGCTCGTCAGCGTCGCTCACTTGTATATGCTTACGCAAAACCTTGGCCAAACGGCGTCGTACCATACAGGATTGAAAATGGCAACTTAGCTAATTCGAACAACTATGGCAATTTTTCTGGTAATTTGTCAGTTCCCGATTTTTGGTTTGATTGTCGTATTAATTTTAGAGGCTTGATGAGTTTTCAAACTTTGTGACCACTAAAAACGACAGCACGACTAGTTGTCGTTTAGAACTTACGGTTAACTTGCCCATGTTCTAACCACTATGCGCGTTTAGAGAGTGTTTGAAAATTGTGACTACCAGCTTTCAACCAACCAATTAAGTAAAGTATACGGAAATATCACTCCCGGTTGCAAGCTTTATAATCGTGGAATAAAACAGTTTAAACACAAACACTTAGGGACTGACTCTTTTATTTACCGTTTTTTTATTCCTGTAATTCCTTCCGGTTGATTACAGCCTCTGTCCACGACACCAATATATTTTTAGTAACAGGTTTAGGTACCTGGTCTTTAAGTAAGCAATTAGCATTGGGAATCTGTTGAATTCATATCCAGAACTTTGCGTTTGCGCACTTTATTCATATTGCTGACGTAATCATGTATTAGCGTTGAACAGTGTATTAGTGCCACACAACGAGGCGCATGTATTTCGTTACAGAACCGTGTTGACTGTTTTCTGCATTGCTTGCTTGGTTCAAGGTTGCTGAACACTTTGAAAACCTAATATATTTCCATACCCCATCAAAATACTTAGTGTGCACACAGCTGAAAATGCAATTCAATCTTGTTTGTCTCGGAGAGCATTAAGTAGTTCAGGTGTAACATATGAAAGAATCTGTCGCTTTTTCACAAAATTTCTAAACTCTCCAGCTCCCCATCAACTCGGTCAAGTCTGGCAGCAAAGAATTCGCTGACTAATCAGTCTAGTAAATGTCCATAGTCCTAGTTAAGAGATTTCAAAATTTATCAAGCGGTTTATGTTGATGATTTGGTTTGAACACTTTTCGAAACTTGTCCAGAATGCCAAATGTCAGATGGATTAACGTCCGTTTTCTCCTGGAAGATCTCCTCGGTCTGCTGAGGAAAGTTGACATTTTCATTATGGCAAATCCAGCATCTGGGTTGTATCATATAACACGCTCTCCTACGAAGTAACGGTATGTTTTTTTCAATCTGTTGACAGACATTTTGAAGTTCTCAGCAATTTACTTAATGAATCTATTGTAGTTCATTGTATCTACAACCGCGAATCACTCAGCGAGGCAACACATCGTACTTTAATGCATAACTGAGTTTTCCAGCCAACATGTTACCGTTTCCGTTAACAGTAATGCCACAAACCATTCCGGGTTTCTTAAACTGCAACTTTGAAACATAAACTTGGTTCGTATTCCCAACTGCCAGCTAAACCATCTTAGAAGTCTAAACCAGCCGATAATCCACTCTTTTATATGTTTAGATGTATTTTGTTCGGTGTTGTACACCGCATTAATTGGAAAGGTCGAATCCTTTTTTCAAAACTATAGCTTTTATATTATTGGGAAGTTGTTCACATTTAACAGCTGCTCTACAGCTATGTTTATTGAAAGTGTGTATATTGCAGTCACTTTCCTTCGGAGCTCTTCGTCATCTGCCTCTACAACATTTACGTGAATCAGTCTCACAATTTACGCCGGGAGAATTGTGGCTATATTCATAATATAACTAATAACTAAATCCAAGAACCAAACACAATTTGTCCTGCAGAATTGTAACCACGTTTCTTCCCAAAGATTTTCTAGGTTCTTGCACATTCTTCTGTCTACTGATATGACTGCACTGAACAACCACTATTTTATCTGATTTCAAGGCCATACGGCCTTTAAAAATGAGTAACTGAAGTAAGTGAAACAATACACAAGTATTTTTTTGTAGCCTATTCATTTAATTTTTTCTCAATTCCAAGAAATAAACTTGTTGAACTCTGTTCATTGGTTCTTACGCCAGAACACATACTAAAACGTAAGACAAAACCCATCAATTTTAAATATCGTTTTGGCTGATTTTGATCGAGCTCGAAAGTCAAATGTGGCTATGTTGCTATAGGGGCTAATTAATATAAATCAATTTTATTTTGTATCGTAGTTTTCTTCCTGCACGAAACAAACTTGAGTTTTAATGAGTGTGACTCAATAAACTGACAGTAGCACGGTGAATACCATGGATTTCCAGTGGTTAATTGCTAGCCCCAAAAGTTTTCATCCCGCATATGCGTGTAAATCCCGAGTTTAATGGTATTACAAAAAAAACCTTTTGAGATTAGTAATAATGTTTACATAAGTAGTGCAAGTTCAGAGGCTGGGTGACTAAAACTAAACGAATAGTCAACACCATCTTTGATTTTCTTTTGGAACGGATTGAAGGGAAAGTGAAGGACATCTGAGTCACAAAACGTCCCGAATGTTTGTCCTTGTAGATCGGATTGTGCACATTATGAGAGCAATGTATTTTCGCAGACAAACAACTAAATGTCGTTTTAAGATGTGGTGATAATCTACTTGATTCACTGCTTATCCAAATCCCAACACAATAAGAGATCTAACAAGATACCAATCCAAATATCGTGTTAATGACATCGCATCAGGATTTGGCGAACAGTCTCAGTACCACGCCTTTCGTTATTCGCTATTTTCTTTGTTCTGTGTTGCGCCAATTAACTTACAGTTTGTGACTGTATGTGCCAAAACAATCAGCCAATGACAACATGTGATTTCTCTAGTACTGTTTTGCATCCATAAATTCTACTTATCGTCTCATGAATATGAGCTGCTTAGTGCAGCCAGTACGACGTCTCATTGTTTGCGTAGGAGGTATCAATGCAAGTAGGTATTCTAGGGCTATCCAAATCCCCTAATTCCGAGTATCACATAAGGTATTTAGTCATCTGTAAAAAGGCGAAATGGAAGTTTCGTTTTCCGAATTAACCAACTGCCATTTTGAAAATGGCAACAGCCGGACAAATAAATATGACTAACTCCTTTCATCTAACCGGCGGGAAACGTTAAACAAGGGTGTCTCGTAGTTCATTGAATGGAAGCTACATTTGACTTACAAGCCATCATTCCATTGACTTTTCATAGCCTCAGCATGAATACTCAACAGTTCTGTCACAACCACACAAAGAATCTTGTCTCTCACAGGTGTCTGACAATTCTGTCAGCTGTCTACGCAAAGTCGTGAGATGAAATAAACGTGGAAGTACTGACAGTCGTGTCTGGTGTTTTTTGATCGAGTGTACATTAAATCTGATGGTCAATCTTTGAATATGAAGCCACATGATACTGAAATCAGAGTAGCACTTTATTGTTAGAAATATTGAAAATATTTTGCGAACGGAAAAGCACTAAGTCAGTATGTACTTTCGTCATACATGTGTTTTTATCATACCGTTCTTGTGGCGTTTTACTTTTCTGTTTGCAAACTGTCCTCTGGAGGTCAGTTTTCCTCACGTACATGTTCTGCAACACATAACTAATGCACCAAAATGTCGGTCGCCAGATTACTCATTGAAGGAGAAGTCTAGACTACAACATTTATGGGTGATAACCTACAAACAACATCCTTAGCAATTAAAAGTCTATTCAGCTTAGTTGTTTTGTTTACAGTGTATTGATAGAAAGCAGTGTGTTGGCCACCCCATATTATTACGCAGTAAGCTCTCGTTTACTGAAAACATTTACCGGACTAATTTAATCTACCATGTGCATTCACGCTCATATGTGAACAAAAGTCTGCCAATGTTTCATTGATGTCCCTTTGAATATGTGAATAATGCTTCTGGCAAGAACCACTAGGCGGTCAGTAAAGTTCACCGTTCGATTTGTTTTAGATGGACCGACATGCAACTGCCCATCTAGTTGTTTTAGCACCTGTTTTTGTTAGGTTTTCAGCAGTAGGACTTTACTTACAATGCCCATAAGAAGTTGAAGTGAATTTTGCCTCATTTCACAAGATTTCGTAGACGGTCTGTTGAATTACTGTTTCATTACAAGGTATTCCTTTGTAATTTAGCATTCTGGGTTGCGTTTAGCAACCAAAAGCCGTATTTTATTTAATGTTAATTATTTTTTGTGCAGTCGTCTTTTAATAGTTCATCATGACCTCCATTGGCTTTCCAATGGACTCAAATGTAATGGAAGCGCACATTTGCAGTGAGTTAGCTGACGGAGGGACATTTTTTGGACACGCAGGATCGATGCATATTTTAAGGTGTAGATGTAGGTACCAATAAGTTTTCTCTCTAGACATGACTGGCTTGCCTTGCACTTTGTTGGCACCAGTTGATTCATCCCTAAAGCAGCCCGGATGATTGGGTTCTGAGCGGGAGATTGCGGGTCAAAATCTAGATCGGTGGGAACGTTGCCGTCCATTTGAATGCCACTAAGTGTAACTCAAGAGGACTCTGAAAAACCGATAACCACTGGATGAGAACATTAGTTAAAGGTTGAAAATCGGTCGTTGTGAGTTACACATCCAGCAGATATGACTAAGTTACAACCAGAAAACTAGTTTTCACAATGAACACATGATTTCTCAGCAGGTGACGATGTGCGTAAAACGAGTACAATTAAATGTAGCAAAATTGTACTCTCTCAGTTCAAAAGCAGTTTTATCTAATTAGACAGTTACTTTGAGTAGAATACGAACCTTTGATTGCCGGGACACACCACGTATGATTCCTTCGGTTACATTTCATTTCTAATTATTTTCATTTTTATAACACTGTTTAATGCGGTCTGGCTAAAAGCAAAGTTCAGAATCACATCTAGTTAGACAGGGCAACCATACAAATTGCAGCACGATGCATTAATGACGGTGTACCTGTATACCTAATGTTACCTGATGAATTGTAAGCCATTTTTACTCGCCTTGACATTAAGATATCATTGACTGAGTACGGGTTCATATGTACGTTTATTTGTTGACGGTTGTTCCTACTAAATCGCATAACACATTTACAGTCATTTATGGTTTGCGAATTGCAGGTAGAAATCAGAGGGGATCATGTAGTTGGTGAAAGTGTTTGAACGGACCATACCGGATAACGGTGTACGGGAACTGTTGGTAGAAAGGTTCATCATGGGATGCAACTCTCACTTATGGTAAACTACGAATAAATGTATTGCACTAGATTGGTAGTTTGCTCAATACAACTTGACCTAATATGTTTTTACGACTCACCTGTGGGTTTGGTAGCCGTAGTTATTTGATATTAATGAAGAAAAACAGTTGCTTAACCAAAACTGACTTTTGAGAACTTCATTTTCCAATGCGGTTGAAATCCAGAAGTGCGCAATTGTATAACGACCTGGAAATATTATAACCTGATTTTTGCCCATTAATCTGGTGTGGGAGGGCTTGAGAAGAAACGGCCTTTACGGAAATTTATTAGACCAACATATGCCATTGTTTATGTGAAACGCAAAAACCCCACTAGCAGAAGACAGAATCCGGTGTTACGCATACTGACCACAAGATATCCCACACTAAGTGTACTGTAGTTCCCGCATAAAAGTATATATCGTAACTTTGGTCCGGTTTTTCTCCCAAATATCCTTCTTTTTTCTATCCCATTCAACTCAATAAATACCACTTCAAAGTGACATGCGATGTGTATACTTATCTTGTGAGCAGCCAATTATTTCGTTCACTGTATAGTGTTATGATATGTATGGTGTAGTGTATAGTGTAATGACGCTTAATACCTACGTACTTCTTCAGAAATTGTGTACTCAATCCAGATATGCTATGGACTTTTGAGAGGATGGTTTATTATCACTGAAATTGGACAGAATATTTTACAGGCTAGTCAGAGGCAACATTTTCCGGTGGATTTAAAAAGAATTCTCACAAACTTCACTTAGTCGCGAGCGTGACAGGTTAATATGTATGGTCTGAAAAGCGTCTGGGCAACATAAAATGAATACTCCTTAGACTAAGCCTATATAGCTTCAGTCAGCAGTTGAATTTTTCACCAAATATAATATGTGTCGTCGGAGTCAATAAGGTTCCTGGTTTACCAGCTTCTGAGTTTGAAGGTCTATCTTTTAACATGTAGTCAGATGATCGTTCCGAATTCGAATAAATTCAAATGCTTACCAGTCTTTTTGTCTGAAATTATTTTGAACGTACAGGAAAGCCACAAACGTATCGGCAATATTTGCTTTCGAGGGAGTATAGCCAGAATGTAAACTCAAAACTCGTTCCAGGTAATGAAGTATGAGAAAAAGGCTGCCTGGACTTACTAAGTGTTACTGACCAATCAGTATAAACAATCTCACTACCTCCAAATGGGTCTAACTCGGGTTTTATAACAACGGTCAACAATGCGTAGCAAAACCGATCGGTGTAAACATGCAGTTTAACAGTTACATATTTTATATATAGCGTGTTTTTTAAATTGTGGTCAGTGAGACAAAAGTGGGCAAAAACGGTCATGAACGATTCTCGTGGTTCCACGGCTACTTACTGTTGGGATTGTGGTCATTAAACAGGGAGACAGTTTACGTTTCATGAATATAATTGTTAACTGACCAATCCGTGTGCCTCTGAAACATTCAATGCATTTAAAACAACACATATCTACTCAACAAGCCAGAGTTTTTCGCACCTACCACATATACAAGCTGGTCGGTTTGGGAAGAGACACCTACAGTATGCTTCATAGAAGAACTACCGATCGATGGACAACCCTTCATGCATGCGGGTGCCACAGGTATCGTTCCCAGTAATGAAATGATTGATTTTATGAGTGAGTGTAAATTTGAACTACTCCGCTTTTTTTAATGAAACAATCGATTGATGGACACCGTCAGCAAGACGATAAAGTTTGCATTAAAACACAAGTATGTCTAAATTCGTTTTCAATATAGTCGGTACTGCCTGTATGTTGGATAAAAAAGTCATAGCCGTGTGCACTGAATCCGTCAGTGTGTATATCAGCTGCGAACACACTTGCTATAACTGATTTCAAAAATCCTACAAGCCAGAACAAGGGAGCATAATGTGAACGGTCAAGAGCTTATTTTGGATGCTCTCTAGTGATCTAAGTCCAGTAACCAGCAGACATCACGTCTTCTGTAGGGCAGTCGTCCACCACCAGCCAACGTACTGGTCCAAGCACTTTCATCTTTGCATATGTTTATGAGTGGCCAAGACTTGGAAATGCCGAAGTTTTCTCCGGTTTTACTGAACGACTGAATATAGCTGGTATAACAAACAGCATGCTAAATTTCAACAATGCGCACTACCCATACTACTGGTCGAATAGTGTTTTATTTACAATTTACAATTAACACGAAGCATTCAAAGTGAATTCGTTTCTAAGGAGACATTTTATACCGTAGGCAGTTTTAGGTTGATCTACCAGATTCCTCTTAGAATAGGAAAGGTGTACATCAGTATATTTTTTCAGTTCTTGGCCGTCTTGGGGGTATTATGTGGTATAGATTTACACTCTTAAAATGTAGTAAGGTATTTTCTACCAAGAAATCGATTAGGATGTTTTCGTAGAAGTATCTAAGTGGCTGAACCCTTCGCCACTTTGAACGTTATGACAGTTTGTTTAACTTACAAGAAACAGCTGTAAGATTGATGGTACTGGCAAATATCCTGGATTATTGAACCAGCTTATATGAACTTAGAATATGAATTCAAAGCCGTTTACGCATGTCGGAAATTATGCAAACACTTATGGCATGCAAGTAAAACGGACAATATAAATGCACCACAGTTGGTTGACCAAATTTTCTTGCCCCGGATATTTATCTTTCCGTGGCCCGTATACCAATATCACTTGACTGCTCTCTAATCATTTGAAAAAACTTGTCGAGCAACGGATGAGGTTTATTTGGTGACTGCCCGGCTTCTAATCAGTAATTCGTCTTTTTGGCAACGTTCGAGCAAATTGTGGTCCACTGTCGCCGTGGTTAGCGCAGATATGACGCCAATTAGTTCATCAACATCGACATCCGTTTAAATAATCTGCCACGACACTTTCGTGCTTCCTTCATTTTAAACAACAGAGCACCTGGGTCTGCTGTACAAGGTGAGGGGCGGTTTAACAATAGGTCCGACAATTCTGTGATTTATCTGGATGTTGTAGATAGCCGGTAAACCGGCAGTGGTTATACTGACAGAGTGATCGCAAAGATGACTTGCGGTATACTGCGTTAAATTGATCAACACTTCTGTAACACATCAGAAAGCACGACACAAAAGACAACGGGTTAATACTGCATGTTGATAACTAACATTTTATTCAGAGGGCGTTTGCAGAAAGTTATCGCTGAGGCACAGTGAAATCAAACATTTACAGTTAACCGGTTTCAAACATATGCTATCAGCCACTCATCATGGTTCATTCAGATTTGAAACGCTTCTTAAACCTCTGTCACTAGGTGAAAAAGTTGTTATCTGTGACCACCAGGAAATAATTACTCAAACACGTAGGATGATTGATCAAACGTCGAAGTTTTGCGAATGCTTCAAAGATAGAATTTCAATGAAACATTTTGCGGAACTTGTTGTGAGCCAAGTATACTGTGAGGAATGTTCTTTTTTCTCCATTTAGATATCGATATTAAGCTAATACACAAAGCCATATCGACTATAGAGAAGGAGACATGCGTGGTATTCAAAGAGATCGGAAAGCAATCCCTTCTACCGAATTCAAGTTATATTGAAATTGTTGGACGAGAAGACAGGTTTGTTAGCAAGTTATGTTTACGTGTTTACAGTCGGTTTGAGTGTGCAAAATTTTTACCGAATTCTTTCTTGTAAATTAAATACGTTGACTTCTGTTGTCTTTTCAAAAAATCCGTGCCCAACAATAGTAAGTAAACGGAATAGTTTAATGTTACTGGTATGTGTGGTCACAGTGACAGCAAGTACGAACGAAATACACAGCAGCTATGAACGTACCTTTCGCACTCAGCTGTACTTTCGGTCGACCCCCTTAAAGAGGACCATTAGGCTGGAGTTCTGATTTACTCTGAGGCAAGTGACTAAGGCTGCAGTGCTCGATGGATCTTTTTCGAAGCAAGCCAACTAATGCTCTGAATTTGATTGAAAAACGATTGCTGGATGGATGACTCGTACTAGTCGAAGGGCGTGTAGAAAGACGCAAACCATTATGAAGTGCGCTAATGAGATTGTGCATTCGCTAACGGTGATAAGACGTTGTGCCCTTGAAATTGCGACAGGTCGGAATAACAAATGGCTATTCATACAGAAATGATACTTGCGACTGAAGACTGCAAATCGTCTTTTCCACTTTTTTTTACCAAGATTTTAGACGAAAATATTCTCTGAAGTGCGTGATCGTAATCGCTTAACATTCTTGTCATTCGCACATCCTGAACAATTTTCACTGACTGGCCAGAGGGAATTTTTAAGTATCTATACTTCGTATGCCGCACGTTCGTCTGGCCATCAGTGTCCGTGTGATTTCATCCAATGCCTCTAAAAAAATTTGCCCTGGAAATCCAGTCACATTAAAAACACATCCTTGTGTGATTTATGCATGCACTTGAAGTTTTAAACGGAACTTGAAGTAACTGACAGTTAAGAAACGTGACCAAAATTGCACGATGGTGTTTACGATTATCTTGAATCGATATTTATTTCATTTTCAGTGATTGTTATTCTCAACTCGGCATGACCGGTGGCGGAAAAAACGAACTTGTTTTGAATTCCCTATGTCGGACAGTAAGTAGTTTCGTTCATTTTAAACAAAATTTCATTTCGAGTGCATCTCAGTGCAGCTTTTAGTGAAGTTTTACTATCTGTTCACGAATCTGAATGTGAAAAATCTTGTAACCGATAGACAGTTTAGATCCCGTCATACTTTCTTCAACTTCAAGCATGATTCACATTTGACTGGTGTTTATTTCGTAGTGACCACTTGCTGGATCTGGGTGTGCGGAATAGACAGCAGTCACAAAAAAAAAAAATACGCACGCCAAAATGTCGACTTCAAGTCACCACTTAAATTATTGTTACAAATCTGTAAACTTTGTTACTTTGACGAATGCCGATCAAAGAATGTTGCACGGTTAGTCAGAAATGGGCAGGGAAGTTAGAATATGTTAGCTGGCTCGGACCTGACATTTAAATGGCACGGCTCCCCCTTGTGAATTGCTGCACATTTCCACATAGTCAGCCACACGTCCTAGTAACCGTCGTGATATGCACTGGCGGAATATTCATTCATTTAAGATGAATGAAGCGATTTGTTGTTATTGCTTATTTTAAAGTAGATAGAGGTTATCTGAACTTTGCTGACTGCCACCGACTCAACACATCAATATCTGACTCGATACAACACAAGTTCGTCGATCACTTCGTGTTGACTAAAACGGATAACGAAATATTTCAGCTCTCTGAAATGTAGAAAATGCGTAACTGCAACATCTGAATAGCGCTGGCTTTAAGTGCACTCGGAACAAGTACGGTTAAATAGTTGGCACATCGTGAAACTACTGGAGATCACAAAGTGGTAACTCCTGGAGATCCCCACCAAAACAAAGCTACAGAGCGCACTTGAGAAAACGTTTGCTGTTTTACAGTCCTTTGAACTATCTGCAACAACCCATAAACTTGGAAGGATACTAAAGAATTAGTGCTTCAGCGTTAAGCAAACCACCGAGGAATTCACAACCCCAGAAAATCAAGATTGGAATGCACTGTGCGATGATGCACCTAACGTTGCACATAGCGAAGCAAAGTTTTTGAATTGATGGCAAATACTTTTCCCTCAGAATGCTAGTTATAATTACGCGTGTGTAGATTCAATGGTTGGCGACTCTATATTAGAATGGGTATTCCCCTTATGTAAGTTTATCGTGGTTTTTGTTCTGTTGTTCCATTTTGTCTCCTGAAATGATCGAGCTAGTCCTTTTTGCTCCAACCACCAATGACTCACCCTGCAAGCAATTAACACCGGCAGATGTATTTCCCACACGTATATAAGGATGATATTGTTCTAGCCCATCTGTGCAAAGTAGTACGGACATTCCAATCGTCTGTTGATCCCAGCCCACCCAACCAGGTCATTGTGATACAATGTGACGTTTCCAAGTGTATCATGATGGAAGAATTTCTACAAGCTGGAACTTGTGGATTTTTTCTCACGTAAGGTGAACAGTGGAATGTATAACTGATAATAAAACAGAAACATATCAGGGAACTTGTGAACAGTGATAAAGGGAGATTCGGTACAGCAAATTTCATCAGATTGACAAATTCAGTATGAATACACAAGTATAGCAACTGTTCCGTTCCACATCACTTCATATTACATGTCTTGGTTCTTTTGACTGATCATGCAAGGCTCCGCGGAATCATATGTAGTGCCTGAAAAAACAGTGGGAAACACACAAATTTTCGCAAAAATGGTTCAGCTGAAGAATAAGTAGTACTAAACGACTGTCGTGTAACAGAGCGAAATCGAGAAGATTGCATGTATTTGATAGTGCGAACGGTCAGTTGCACGAGTCTAACTCATTTCCTATCACTTCTGACCCGGGTAAACAATGTAAACGGCCTTGCGTTATGCCATTTCTTCTTGAGTGTATTTGAACTTTCAAATTTTGGCGAGTTTGCAATCGTTTGCTCCGGCCTTGGGAGTTCATCAGAAATGGAAACCATCAGCTGCGTACCAGAAACAGGTGCAATAGGGGTTCTAACACATAAGGGTAGTAACTTAGTGAACCTGACTTCGAACGTTTAGTCTTGTGTAGCGTAAACATTTTATCGGCCATCTGAATTTGACGAACTGTTGTATGATGCAGTAAACCCGTAGTCTCGCTTAAGTAAAACTTGCTAGTTGTCAATAAACTTGTAAGGCTAGGTAATATTAGAACCAGTGTTGTACAGAAGAAAAGAAGTCATACAGTGAGAAATGTGACCAGGTTTCTAAATATGAGGTAGGTTACTATTTCCCAGTGTGGTATATTCAGTGAACTCAGAGATAGCTTACAGGTAAGATACGATGGTGAAAATTTATCCCAAGTGGAGCCTATAGCAGAGTTGTTAGTAGGATATCTGAAAACAGTGTTACTTCTAAAAAAACGGTTGACGATTAGGAGTTAGGCAAATACCATCCATATTGGACAACTTCGAAGTGTAGAGAGTACCACGAGGGTGCTAACAAGAAGATAGAAATTACAATGCAAACCCTTTACACTTGCCTTCAGCAGCATTTTAGTTTTGGCCAGCATGAGAACGAACATAAAATTTACCAAAAGAAGTGATCAACCCCAAATTCAAACCGTATCATTTGTATTATTCGTAACTAGTTTTTCGTCTGAAATTTATGGGCACGGTTTAGCGAGTTTCAGAGTGTAGGTTCCTCCAATAGTTCGCTTTTTCAGTCTATTTTTCACACTGTTGGCAACTATCAACCTGGCAAACAGAACTTGCTTGTCAGTAGTACTCAGACTGTCCGAATTTCTTGAGAGACGACACACTGTTTGTCCTGGTAAATTTGGTCGACGGTCCCACGCCTAGTACATGCTTTCAGGCTGAAATGATAGAAACCGTAAATTTTGCTAAGTGTGTATTTCTATCACTCGGAGATAATAGGGGATTCGATTAATATAAATTGGACAATGCTCACAAACGATCGCAGCTTTCGCACTCGTATAGTTTATTTTGGCTAATGATGTGCTTCATGAACGAGTTCTAACGGCATCGAAATTCAAGCCCTGTGTTGATTCTCGGTAGGGACTGTCCAAAACGTCCACAACAGTGTGATAGCTGTAACCAGCTATTAATGACATTCAGCTTGTATAAACCAAAATTCTTACTACTTAACAGCAATCGCACAAAGCTCAGATTTATTTAGCAAACCATGCAACTTTATGTGGATGTGAAGCTTACGGTGGAGCTAGAAGTTTTGGTCGACGCATTGCAATTGTTGTCTAACTAGGGGAAGGTAGGGAATACACCATATACTTACAAAAGCGTTTAACATTGCTGGATAATAAATATTTTATTTCTGTTCGACTTGGCTGCTTAGCGAGTAGAAAAAAAATGGACAGCCCTCAAACTAATGATATTTAGCACTTTTTGTAAAGTGATTGAGATAACCTTATCGGTACAGGAACCTCCCTCGCCAACAGTTACTACAAGTGAATTTTGGTCATTGATTACAGTGGTGCTTGTGTGTGTAAACATTCGACTCGTGAGCCCGTCCATTACCGCTAAAGGTAACTGACCTACAGAGGTTTGTTTACCGGCTTGAACTTAATCGCACGATTGCGTTTTTCGGGTAACAGGATGGGTCTGGGTGAACTTACTTGATTATATGCAACTTCTTCCTGATCGGTTGTTTGCCACAATGTTGCAAATGTGTTTTTCAGAAGCAGAAACACGTAATTTTCAGGCCGAATGCAAGAGAGCATATGGAAAAATGGATGTCAAGGCACGTCTGCCTGATCCCCATGGAGTATGACTCTAATTTTTTCTTTCGGTTATGGGTGTGGCTGCCTCGGTACTTGCAATAATTGCAATAGCGATGGTAATTCGTAAAAATTTGTCTGAACAAAAGAATTTCGCATAGATACACAGGCCCTCGAACTTCACAACCGCAGTCACCATAAAGCAGCAGTTCATGAAATCATTTATTGGTAATCATTTTTATAACCGTTTTAGTTCAAAGTGAAGATGACGCAGAAACCGAGCCTACTCTTTGTGTTTCCATTTCTTTCGAAACCCCTGCGTATATCTGGGCAGTTTAGATGCGCTTATGTGACATATGTACGCTTAAGTAAACAACAACAATTAATGTCACAAGTAGTGGTCTCTTAAATGTGTCCGACAAAACCGAACACTTCTATTACGACGTCCATTTGGCTTATCCGGTGGCTCTGTAAATTAAAGCATAAAAAGTTTTACTTAACGGATCGTGATTTTGACAGTTTCCTTCTGTTTTATGCAGCAACTTGCAGGTGAATGTTGACAAAGCACCATTTCAAATTGTTGCATATTTTCATAGCATTCTGAACCAAGCATAGTTTACATTTTCTAGTGAAAAAGATTGCTGCTGAAATCTGAACGGATAATCTTTAGGGAAGTTCAGTCTTAGATGACATGTTTGATGGACGGTGAAAAAAATCGTTTGCTCATACATATTTGAACAAACTGCCCGTCAGTCTGCATCGCACCGAAAGTGATTTTCACACGTTTAGATAAACAATCAAGGTTAAAAAGATTGGGAATAACACAACGTTACGAGCAAGTTGTAATACTCTACGTTTCAACCACCTCGGGTGGCTGTCCTCAGTAGTGTTGTAATCAAAATCACATTGACAGAGGTAGGCCACCCGAGGTGGTTGAAACGTAGAGTATTACAACTTACTCGTAACGTTGTGTTATTCCCAATTTGTTTATCAATAACATGTTAAACACGACGCCCAAACTGTTCAACTTCATTCGCACTAAATTTGGTGCGGATTTTTTTTACAACATTCAAGGTTATTGTTTGTATTTGATTCGCACGATCCTCTTTTCGGAATTTAATCTGCTCGCTTGAGCTGCGTGGCCTTAGAACTATTGCAATGAATCGATATGTTGATACGCAGCAAAACTGTTTACCGCGCATTTTATTGAGCAATTCCTTTTAGTAAGTCGCTCCACACCTAATCTTATCAAATACATCAAGATCCTGCTACTAGTTCAGACCTAAACTCAGAAGCGGGATAAATATGAACTTAGATACGGTATTTCGGTCGTGCATGATGACCTAGTGTTCGACACAGAATGTAAGCGCAAGTCAAATCCCAGTCATTGATACATTGTGCACTATTGACCAGCTCAAACAAAAATGAAGTTTGCAACATTGGTTCTTCATGTGCCCAGAAATAGCTGGTGATTAGCCTTTCATTGTGCTGGTAAGAATGCAACTGATATTCTTTGACTTCATTTTACTTTCGTATTTTTTCCAAACCCTAATTTTTGGACCGATGTATTTTTCCATACAGTTTAACAACTGTTGGACCACCCCTTTCCTTCCTTAGTCCATATTGCGTTATCTTTTTAATCAGTGTAAATCAGTGGACATTCTTTCAATTCTTGTTTGTTTCTCATAACCTTTTTCAAACATACCTGGTTACTTTCATCCAATATACATGGATTTTTTGACCACCTCTTTATTTTTGAACTCTTAGTACCCTTCTGACTTGCCACAATTCTATTGTGCTGCATCAAACCTATGTTTCTTGGTAATGAATATCCTTCAGTTGCTTCTTTTTACTTTTGCCTTGGTCACCTGACTGACTGTGTCAGACACAACTAAATCGATTTCGCCTGGCTGCTTGCTGTCCCACTACATAAAGCGTTGGTTAATTTCGCGAAAATAACCAGTGAGATGCGAACTAAATGTCACCGCGCAAGACATCTTACATACTTCTGTTGGCTTTTTTTCAAAAATGCAGCTCAGAAGGAGTTATCACAAAATTTTGTGGAAATTCAACAGCTGTGGTCATTTAATAGTGATTTTCAACGCGTATCGACGACGATTCCCTACTATTCATCGGTGATTCAAAAGACGCCTAACAAGTTCAATGATTCTTGTTATCTCAGTTTTGGCCAACTCCTAATCGTGGACTCATTCCTTGGACGTAATGAACAGTCACTGTCTCCTCCCGTAACTGTCGGGTAAATTCAGCAATAGTCACAAGCGAACGTAACTCAGCGTTTTTGTTTGACAGTTCCGTAGTGTCTAATATGAGTTCAGGGGCGTAGTGGTGGACATTATTGGTTATCTGTACCAAGAACAAAACACCACTATAATGCATAGATTAGTGGGAATTGTGAACCTGCCTCAACTGTGGGAGACTGTTAATAAGTAAACAATAATAATTATTATTGATAATTGATTAGTACCATTATTTCTTGAATGGAGCACCAAATCCTCAAGTCGCTGCCTGGTTGGTGAAGGACAGACTAGTTTGAAACCAAATTTCGATATCATATAATTGGAACGAGAATATTGACCATCACTTCCTCATGTAATGGTGTTTGCAGACACTTTCATAAGGGAATGTTCCGGACTCGTACTTCAGCCCGGTGCTATAGTAAGACGAATAAACTAATCTCTTCGTCCTATCGTAGATTGTTTCTCTCATCTAATCTGCGGTGTAAATCGTCCAAAGGTTATAAAATATACTGAGTGTACCTTTCAAATGTCGCGATTAGGATGCCCGTTTGTGAACAGAACACATTTCGTCAGGCAACCTTATGCTAGGTAATTTAATACCTAATGATGTGATGTTAGGCACTTAGGACGGATTTTGTTTTTGAGTCCCTTTCCGCCGTCTCCCTTTTTTAAATCTTTGTTAACCCTCTCCACGTCCCCCCGCAGCTTTCTGAACACCGGCATTTTTCGTTATGGGAAACTGCTCTAAGCGATTATTGCGTTAGCCGCACTGGCATTTCATAGTTGAATGTGTACAACATTCTATTTGTTTTTATAATCTACGCAAAAATGCGCTCTGACATACTTCTTTTCTGATGTTCCTTTATCAGTTACAGTTTATCCTTTTTTGCATAAATTATATAAAAATATCTTAATTTTTCATATTCAGGTAGGACAGATTATGCACGAACTGGCGCACGCTCTGGGCCTGATGCACGAACTCATGCGACCCGACAGGGACGAACATATAGTGGTGCATGAAAAAAATATACTGGAGAAATACTTGTCCGAATTTACAAAAATTCCGTCTACAAGTGGAAGATTATGGGATAGAAAATTTGATTTTCAATCTATCACGCTGTACGATCCTTTTGTAAGTGAAACCATCATTGATTGTCTTGAAGTATACGGTCGCCAAGTGAAAATGTCACACATTGGTATTTTCTCCGTCTAATTGCCTATCATCCTACCTTGAGAATAAGAAGGTCAGAGGGTACTTTTGCTTTACTGTTATGTTCTCAAAAACATGCACCAAAAAACGAAAATGAAAATTATTTGGCTTTGTCATTAGAATAGATCCATATAGCAGTTTTTGAACAAGAACGTCTATCATACGAACCATCTGTTGTTGTTTAGGATAAAACTAGCTTGCCTACTCGAAGTGTTCAAAGTGGGATATTATTTATTATACGAAGAATCATCTTGAAGCTTTCAGTTTGTTCCTTGAATTCTTACGTGTCCTTCACCTATCATTGGACAGGGTAAAACTACTTGATCGCAAATTTATCATTTTTATCCATATCAGTATTCAGAGGTTTTAACGATTACAGCTTTTTCAGCTGCATATTTTGACACAAACCTGCATATGTTTCAGTCGGTATTTTCAAGAGGAGTGAAATAATTGCCATCTGCAATAAGTGGCTGCATCTTGTAAAACGCAGTGTCAGTTTCTCCTTTCACTTTTGACAGCTCTGCCCCTATATTGCATTGGGGTGACCTTTCAATCGACAAAGAAGGCTGAAGTGCTCGTTATAGACCCACTGTTTCAGAAAGCGAACGTCCATTTCGTAAACTGACTAGTAGTCACGGCAAATATCGCACACTTCTCTGTTGGACGGCTGGTTAGATTGCAATCAATCATAAGCTGTCGTTTACTTTCGATAAGCCAGCATTAGACAATCATCCTGAGGTCTCAGTAGAACGGTTCAGTGTGAAAACGGTGAGCGAGTAGTCACCTGTCCTCTCATGAAGGTTGCTGGAACATGATCGTAGCCAGCATAGGTAGTGAGTGAATTGGTGATTGGTTGTGGATGTACCTAACATCGAGTGGGAAACTGGAATATCAGGCAACTGTTGTAGTTCTGCAGATAAATCTCGGAATAAAACTAGATAACCACCTACTGTTCAGCAAATAATTTTGATACTATACTTGAAAGAATTAATTTTGTTCGGGTCATTAACTTAGTTGAACCAGCGAAGAAATTAGTTAGGCGTCATGATGGTGAAAATATATTCAACTCTCTCTTGTTCTTAGTCCGTTACTGAAGAAAGCCGTAGAAATGATTGCGAAAAACCTGTGAGTCCACCCCACTATTGCTCTGACCTCCCAAATTTTTAAATACCTAAGACATGAAACTATTGTCCGACGGAAGGGCCATCATGGTCATGAACACACGTCATCCTAAAGACGAGCATACATTGGCAGGTAAATACCACACGAAAGCAGCGGGAATTTAAGGTCGAACAAACAGTCTGGATTTTGATTACAACACTCCTGAGGAAGGCCACCCGGGGTGGTTGAAACGTAGAGTATTACAACTTGCTCGAAACGTTGTGTTATTCCCAATCTGTTTTTCAGTCTGAATCACCATAGGTAGAATTACTCAGGGAACTTGGAACATATTTGATACGCCTACACCATGAAGCCTAAAGAATTAGGGAAAGCCAACACTTAAACTTGTACGTTGACTTGTTCCATCATCCATCCATCCATCAAGTATGAACATATCCAGGGTGGTTTATTTCAAGTGAGCACTGACTCCATGCAGACGTTAAGGTGGGAGTGTGCATTTTAACAAAGAGTGGCAAGTTTGCCACCTTACCTCTGATGAACGAGAATGGCAGTGCTATAACTTTCAAACGAATGAAGTTTATGTTACTTTGAAAGCTATATTTGATGGTTCACGCTACGAGTGCTAGAGAAGTACATCCTACCGACCGAAGTAATCACAAGTTTATTGCGGTCGTCTTCGTGGCCTTTTTTCAACTCGCTAAAAGTGACTGATTTTTAAGTATTCTTCCACTATTATAATTTCTAAATTAATGTAAAAGAATAGTAACAACGCGACCTACGGTGGCATGTGTGTGTGTAAAAGATTTTGGATGGTCTTGTGGTTTCGTAACTGGGTCTGTATGATACAGACACATTCTTGGAAATGGTGACATTTTCAAGATTTCCCATAAAACGATTATTTGACTGCATTATTTTAATGATGTTGGAATAGGGCGTTAAAAATAAGTTTCAACTTACACCCGATATTGCAAATCGAAAGTGCGTCCGTGAGTATTAGGAAATGTGATCAAAATAGTCTTTTGCAGATAGATTAATTCAGTACAACAGCGCCGGCTCTCAAACGTGACTAATCGCAACAGCTTTTTGACCAACAGTTTATGGTGTAGACCGTCTGTAACCAGACTTCGAAATATTTGCGGAACGAGAAATATACAAATGGGTTACGTGTTAACAGTTGGTCACACTTATTGTCTCCAAAGTGATGAATGACTGTTTCGACCCTGCTACTTCTCCTTAGTATCATGCACACTAGGACTCGAACTCACATCCTCTAAATAAGTGTCCAGTTGCTAGGCCACCGCAGAACGTTGATTTGAACGCCGTCCCACTAGATTACTAGGCTGGGTTCAGCGAAGCTACTGGAAGCATTGTGAATAACCTCTTGTATCCTGCACGTTTGCTTTCTTTGACGGCTGAACTCGGTTGTCCATTTTCTAGTTGACCTGTTTGCTAACAAATAGGTACTGCGATCTCAGTTTGGTTTATACAAATAGTTTATTCCAGTGGTTATCGACAGACGACGGACAGCTGTTTCAACGTTGATAAGACTCATGAACACTATGCATCTCCACGGGTCAAATCCACGATTCGTGAACAGATGTTGGTATTCTATGTGACTTCATAGTTTCTTGTTAGTAATACACCAAATTATGCGTAGCACCATGAACGGTGAAAATTAGAGTTTGATACCTCAACATAGGAAAATAATCTTCCCTTCCTATGTGTATTTCTGAGACGACAAAACTCACGGAACGTGTAATCCCTGAATTGCTTCTGTTGTCCACTATTATCATTGCTAAGAGGGACATAAACTAGAAAGGTGTGTTGTTTATTGCGAATTTTTCATAACTGTTACCGGTATAGTGAAATAGCTTTTACGTAAAAATAGTTTAACTATAAATGGTTTGCAAGCATACCATCAATCAACTATGTGTTGTTTCCAATTCCCAGGTTTCCTGTGTCTACTTTTGCTGAAGGTCATTAAAAATGTTGCATAAGACTGTGATCCTTGCCTAGACATTCGATTGAAGGAACTGGAAAATTAAGATGATCTCACTATCAACACGAATTATTATAATGTTCTCTTGGGAAACCATAAAAAGTGATTGGTCCTTAGGAAGTATGTGAGCGTAAAGAGAATTTCGTTGTTTGTACCTAATGTGAACATTTCATATATATTTCATATATATCCACAAAATTTTATTACCATTGTGTGTTTTCGTTTGTCATCTTGTTGACAAGTGACAATCGTCGTGACTTCACAGTTCCCAGATAAAAAGCTAGGTCACAACATCTTATTAATTTACTTTTTGCTGGAGAGGAGATACTATCCGTCACTGAGACGTGACTCAAGTTTTCTGGGAGTAAATTTTTGTTGGTGCTCTTTCCATTACTTGGAGGGTTAAACACAGTTGGTGATAATTAGGAAAACTTGCAGGTGAGGTGGGCACGAACAGCACGTCCAACATCAACCAAATGCACAATGTACATATGATCCATATCAAACCATCAAATCCATGGATGAAGAGCTTTGTGTCACAAAGTTTCCAGGCTGATAAAAGTTAAGAACTGGAATCTGTCTCTCATGTTTTGAAATCACAAGTCAGAACTTCATCCAGCATGAATATTTTCATATCCTTTTTTCATGATACTGTGGTTAGATAGCATATATGTTAATTATTCAACGATTCTATTTGGTATTTTATCAGTCTCATTAATAACAGAGTGATTGGATGTGTAAGAAAAGAAAATTTGCATGTTCTCTGGCAGTTTCAGATCGCCCACCTTCTCGTATCCTAGCTGTCTAAAAGACAATCGCATGGATTACCAGCACTTTCCTCAGAGTTTGCCAGTTCAGCTCCTGATCGTATGTTCTGTTGCTGCAGCTCAACTAGTTCAAACAGGATGACCACCACTTTGATAGTTTCATTGTGATCAACCGTCCGCAGAAACCTCTCTTAATACTTTTTGGTACCGCATTAGTTGCCTGTTAGTTTGGAACTGAACGGCAAACAACAATTCGACTCTCAATCTTGAAAATGGAAGCAAAACAGCTACGAAAAGTTGAAATGTTCAATTTCAGTCAGCTATGGTCGTTGTTTGTTTGTACCAATAACTTGGTAGGTATTGCAATCCCGTGATAGAGAAAGGCAAAAACGAACGCAAAGACTGCAAGCAATATCTCGATCGCGAATGGAACGCAACGATATTGCAACTCGTAAAGAAGATCAAAGCGCAAGTATCGGAATCTACCTCTCGCAACTTAGAAACCTCTCCAACTATTGAAAAAGGATGGCCTTCTAACGAGCTTTATTTGTTGTACATTCAAAAGACGAAATAGCAGTGAACAGCAACTGTATTTGCAGGTTTTGATCGACCTCGAGCTTAGGCCACTTAACCTACCAATCAGAGACGAACGCGAAACTCGAATTTTGAATTTGTCGACAGACACTTAAATTCCCAAAATTTAAAAATTCAGTTTCCTTTGCAGATAGGTTGAATTCTTTTAGCAAAAATAGATTACCCGCTGTTTACTTCATAAGATCAGAAGTTGTCCTTGAAAGTTGCTCAAGAGATGCGGTTTGGCAACCTGATAGGTTTAGATTTACTTAAAAGCTTGAACATGATGATGGTTCGTTAACGCCACCATACCCGCTTGCACCCAACAATTGTAAACGTAGGTCACCCCAGTCCTATGAATATGGACCCACAGACATCCACAAATACGGTGCTGAAACCTTTTTAGTAATATGAAAAACTCGTTAAACTGTAGTCAGTAGTATTTTCGAATATACAGAGTTAACATTACATAAGGACAAACAAGCTTACTGGACTATTGTATCAATTGCATAGGTAACTTGACGGTGAAAAGTGCCTCCATCGGCGGTTCTAATATACTTCAATTATCTGTACATAATAACAAGCATTTGCGTCACGCTACTGATGTATACTGGACGCTGACCGTAAATATGGATACGTTTATATACGTCGCAACCAATTTGAGCCGCAGACGAGTAGTTGCAAGAATTTCCGTAAAATACCTATAAGGTGAATATCAGCGATCACTAAACACCCTCAGTATGCTAGTTCAAACAAAGTTATGTGCCAGAATGAAACTGAGGAAAGCCATAATGACCAAAGCGTGGGTATACCCTTTATTCTTGGATGCAAACCTGACGGTTTATATCAAAACGATATTATTCAAATGGCGTCATGTTTATCATATTTGATTAGTGCTTACTGCTTATGCTGGTAAATCCTAGTGTGGGTAGTTGCACGTTACATTCCGAGAAAATCATCCTGGAAGACCTACTGATTATCACGACACACAGTCTGCGCGTGAACACCAGTGGAGTCTTACAGTGAGCTTGAGTTAGAAGAAGTATACTGTATATCAGTTTTTCTGAGTGTTCCCAATCGAGCAACTGGTGTACTTCTCCAATGTGTTGTTACACTTCATAAAACAGTGCAACTGTGCAAAATTCAAACACTCGATCAGTGTAAACATGTGGCTGAAATTAAACATGAATTTAAGAGATCCAACTGAGAAGGATCTTGACTTCGGATAGAAAAGAAGCGTCGGCAGTAAGGACGTGCTACTACCTAGCAAGCACACTACTAACTACTCTGAGAAGTCACTTCTTGAGCTCAAAAGTTACATCATCCATTCACCAAATGATCTAAGAGATAGACTGTTCGGGAAGATTTTTCGAGCAACGCCCAATAAAATCGGCCAACTCCACTGTCCAGCATTAAAAAGATGTACTTGATTCGGATGGAAGGAAACTGTAAATCGTTTGTTGGATTCAAGGTAAACCATCGGAGTGGATGAGTAAATGTGTCAGGCTGTAGAATGTCTGGGCTCCTGTAGTGTCCTGTAGCTTAGTTAGTAGATCACTTGCCATGCGAACACGCCGTTCTGGTTACTGGTTATAACCCGTTCAGTGCTTGAATGTATGCAGCTGCATCAATTCCGATTCAGTAGGTCTGTTATACTACTCATCAGTACACGAAGAAACAAGGAAACTCTGCTTTTGCAAAATGCACTACTCGTGACTTTGGTGAGTAGCACGTTAGAATATATACACTAACGAGTATCCCCTTACTCAAAATTGACCGGCACAGACTGCGTTTAGAACCAGGATGAATGCTCACTTGAAATTTCACCAGCCAGACAAGGAACAACACAACCACTGCGTACAAACGAAAATTTTCTTCACAGTAGTGAAATCGCAAACAGTTTGTTACCTTCCGCAAGAAACTACTTTTGGATAAAAAAGCCCCCTGGGTTTTTGGGGCCTTGTTAATGAAATTTTATTTCAGTGAAGTGTGACGACCACCGTGCGCTCTCTTAAGTCAATGACGACTTTCTTCAGGTCTTTAATGGATGCCAGAATCGTCTAAGAAAACCTTTTTTCATTATTGATAATCCCTGTCATGCAAGGTTTACGATCACATCGTCAAAAGATCGGAGTGGTCGTCCCGTTAACTGCAATCCTTGTAACGCCTGTCTGTTCCAAAATAAGATGTGTTATCACTCCCCGAGATTACTTTACAGCTACCATTGTTTTTGTACAAATCGGCTTTGGGCGTTGACTGTGCCGATGTTGGAATCTCTTGTCACAACTGATTCCTCCTCTGACAACGTTTAAATACGTTATCGCAACTAGAAATTTGACATCGTAATGTCTAGAACAAGTAACTAGTGCAACATACGGTGTTCTCCTGAGTAGTCATTCTTCTCCCATGCACTTGATATGATGAAATCGTTGCAACCGTTTCGGACTGAGCAAAACAAACAAATTTGACATAACCGCTCACACATTTCTGTTGGAGACTCGTTCAACCACACTATATCAAGGACTTGTCTGAATCAGCCAAGGTAGAATGTGTTTCGATGGTGCACTTGACACACCTGTAGTGTACAAGTCCCACTGCTATATAGGTATGCAATGATCCCATTTTTGTTTCATTGGGCTTAAACTGCATACGGCATGCGTATGCCGTTTAGTGAATGGATGATGTAACTTTTGAGCTCAAGAAGTGACTTCTCAGAGTAGTTAGTAGTGTGCTTGCTAGGTAGTAGCACGTCCTTACTGCCGACGCTTCTTTTCTATCCGAAGTCAAGATCCTTCTCAGTTGGATCTCTTAAATTCATGTTTAATTTCAGCCACATGTTTACACTGATCGAGTGTTTGAATTTTGCACAGTTGCACTGTTTTATGAAGTGTAACAACACATTGGAGAAGTACACCAGTTGCTCGATTGGGAACACTCAGAAAAACTGATATACAGTATACTTCTTCTAACTCAAGCTCACTGTAAGACTCCACTGGTGTTCACGCGCAGACTGTGTGTCGTGATAATCAGTAGGTCTTCCAGGATGATTTTCTCGGAATGTAACGTGCAACTACCCACACTAGGATTTACCAGCATAAGCAGTAAGCACTAATCAAATATGATAAACATGACGCCATTTGAATAATATCGTTTTGATATAAACCGTCAGGTTTGCATCCAAGAATAAAGGGTATACCCACGCTTTGGTCATTATGGCTTTCCTCAGTTTCATTCTGGCACATAACTTTGTTTGAACTAGCATACTGAGGGTGTTTAGTGATCGCTGATATTCACCTTATAGGTATTTTACGGAAATTCTTGCAACTACTCGTCTGCGGCTCAAATTGGTTGCGACGTATATAAACGTATCCATATTTACGGTCAGCGTCCAGTATACATCAGTAGCGTGACGCAAATGCTTGTTATTATGTACAGATAATTGAAGTATATTAGAACCGCCGATGGAGGCACTTTTCACCGTCAAGTTACCTATGCAATTGATACAATAGTCCAGTAAGCTTGTTTGTCCTTATGTAATGTTAACTCTGTATATTCGAAAATACTACTGACTACAGTTTAACGAGTTTTTCATATTACTAAAAAGGTTTCAGCACCGTATTTGTGGATGTCTGTGGGTCCAAATTTGTGTACAGTAATGAAAATGATCACATTCGTATGCGTTCAATAATGTAAAAATGATAAAATTAAAGATTTCCCCAGAAAATAAAAGTGGCTAAAAGTTGGGCGAAATTCGCTTACAGCGTTCCAACGATGAACGTTTCAGCACATTACAATAGAACAGTGAGTTAACAAAACGTAAAAACGAGCAGCTAGTGAGAAAAAAACAAGTTGACCCACATAGGCATATTTTAGCAATCGCTGTGTCAAAGATTAGACATCATTCAAACTGATCATACTACGGTGATGTATGCGAAAAGTTTCAAATAACATACGATGCCCATGTCTGGCTTCCAGAGTTACACAAAATTAACACGCTCAAGTTTTGAGAATAAAAGTATACTGTCTGGTATAGTTTGCACCGTAAGTACTCAGACTATCAACCATGAACACCCATTGCGTTCATCTATATCATTCCACTCTGTACACATACACGAACTTACCTTCAAGGATTGCAACACGGGAAAGACAAAAAGAGAATTGGCAACTTCCGTAAAATCTAATAGTTAAAATGGCTGGATATACAACAAGAAACACCTGACTGTTTGTTGATTTTGATGGGCATCAATCAATCTCAAAAAGACATATCAGATGTGCATAGAAACAAGTTTCTTGAAGTTTATCTTGTGATTTTTGACTACTTAGAAGAATATCTTTCGCTCCATCAACACTCTGGTTGTTAGAATCTACAGTCATCTGCTGCATGTTGAAAAACATTTCGTTCTTATGTTGCTGACACACCAGAACTTCCAAATCACGACTTATACCAATAGCAGTCGACAATTCCCGTATTCATTCTTACAGTTCGTATTTCCACTCTGTGATGATGAAGCGTTTTACGGATGTTGGAAGCACGGGTACGTGTTTGTTTGTACAACATTTCCATCCCTTTATTAAGCTGAAAGAAACAGAAGACGAAAACTCTGTGTATTCAGGTGTGCACAATGTTATTCCAAGGAAAAAAACTTGAATAACACCTTTACAATGTCCCGTCCGAAATTTATCACCACTGTTTTGGACATTTTTGCCAACTCTTTCTTTTATCTTTTATCATTTGTTAATGACCGGCAACCGACCACAACCCACTTGTGGCCCAAACTTTTAGCCGGAAACGGTTTTCAGATATCTGTGGAAAATAATCGCACTGTATTCCACAACTGACGCACCATGCAAAAATGCACACTGGATACACAAGCATTTGCTGCGCTGATGTTTTTGGGTCCACGGTAACCAGTTATAGTTTATTCATAAGGGAACGAAATCAACACAAAATCCATGATGGAGCTTTGGATGAATATCGCACTGACTTTGCTGGGGTAACCTAGTCCTCAGAATTTACTGGCACTTAACTCTTCCAGTAGGCCTATATGAAGAAAGGCTATGGATAAACAGATTACCTTGGCTGTTGTCTTAATTGGTTGTATGCAGATCCCAGATATTTAAGAGTCGCTCCCACAAATTACAGTGTAATTCAAAGGAGATTTTTGGAAATACTTTGGAGAGGGGCTTGATAATTGTAGAAGAAAGAAAATAAGTTTGTGGATATTTGTCTGAACATTCGCCGAGCTTCTTAACTCTCTTCCACTTCTGCACCAAACAGATGCTCTTCAGGTAGTGGAACCATTAGTCTAAGCCTAGTTGCGCAGCAGCTACTGACTTTTACAGCTTTAGACTCTGGGCTTTCCTATTTCCTGAATCTCATCTGAACAATTGATACTGGAGCGTTTGGAGTCAGAGTTTTCAGTCTTTTGGGCTATCTGTGAAAGACTATTGATTTCAGCCGCCCATTCCGTTTTACCATCTTCTGATCTGGATAGGATGCCTCACCAGTTGCGCTCACCAGTTTAACTGGTTGCTGTCGGCAAAAAACCTTGCCAGTTACTGTATGCAGGCAAACGCCTGCTCATAAAACGTGCGTGGTCTTATTGTCGATTAAGAAATCAGTCACAAACTGAGTAGAATAGAAATTGGCGGACTTCTACTCTCTTTACCTCCATCTGTGTGCTAATGTTACTAAAGTTAAAATTAACGCTAGGTTATATAGTGCATCCACCAAAACCTACCATATGAAAGGTTGATGTGGTTCATTCAGGGAGGGCCGTTCCACACAGACATAACAAAAATGATTTGCAATGAATAAACTGGCTTTTTTGCGATCAGATTAGTGGTTAGCTTATGGTTGTTTCACTTGAATTCTGTAGGAAGTCTAACAGCAGTCTACGTTACTCTTTCCCATCCTCATTTACAAGTTACTCCATGAAGCTGTCGTAATCCACCTTGAACATCCAAATAGTTTCATTACGGGTGAAGCGCAGAGTAAAACATTTCTACGGTTAACATGTCTCTGGCGATGGGGCATTGTGTTTATTTACGGCAAGGCACTTAGATCAACTAACAGTTTCACCCATAAAACTATCTCCTAGTGACAACATTAGGAAAATAGAACAATTGCTGAAAAATATTCCAGTAGTTAATGACTGTCCAGGAAAGCACAAAAAGTTACCGTAAATGAGAAATGAGCAAAATTCCTACTGATACTGCTTCCAACAAGCTAATTTGGTTGAATTTTATCCTAAAAGTGATCACACTGCTACGGATTTAAGCAAAAAGTTATCATCGGCTCTAAACCTTACCTACCCAGATGGTTAATCGCAAATGTTTTTCCCTACTCGAAATATCGTCTTCCACGTTTCCCATCGTGATCCCAATGGAACATTCTGTCTCCCATTTAATTTACTAGTTAATTCGAGATTACTCACAGGTATATTGCCATGATAAGCAGGAGTTTAAAATTTTTGGCGGAACACGTCCACATTTGGTTAAAGAACACGATGACGACACGGACACTAGCAGCTCACCCGGTAAGTCGGGATCCAGTGTCTCAAATTTGTAAACTCGTCCTGAATACAACTTCGTTTGCTCAATTGAAGCGTAGGCAAGACCCGAAGTTGTTGGCCTTCATGGAGGCTATGATGGTCATATAGTATCGATCGCTTTTCTGCCCACAAAAGATGTTAGCAAAATCAGTATCCTTACATTTCAGTTTATCCTGCTTTTGTGTGAATGCTTCACTTTTATTCGCTGCTCTTAGTTCCACGCCTTTTACTACGTGTAAAATCAATTATTTTGTGCACGCGGCCGACGAGAATGAATGAAATGCTAACACCTCGCAACATCCGTCATTTTATCGTGTTATTGAGCTGGATCAAATGTTCAACCGAACTTTTATATATCCGACAAAAACATTCTACTTTACCAACGCGACAGTTGTAGTTAATAAGTCTAGCTATATCGTTTCATTCTCACTTTTTTGTATCCTGTTAGACATTTTACCCTACGCGTTTTATTGCTGAAGTAGACTAAATGTTGCTTTTTTGAATAACCAGGTAAGGTCACGCTAATTATTGTATGCGCACATCTCGCAGGATGTTTCAAGCAGAATGGGCAAATGCTCTACTGGTTCAACAAACGTCATTTACATTGATACAGAATGGCAATATGAGTATTGCAATCCTACAGTAAATCAATTCAAATCTTATTCATGATGAATCATATGGAAATATTTTTCTTTTGATAATTCATCCCTCAGTCTTTCACATCAAGTGCTAAACCTGCATGGGAACCTCTGAATCCAGCTGGTGATATTCCGTTATTTCCACTTCGGGAAAAGGATTTGTCTTTCGAGGATGCTGCAGCCATAAACCGACTGTATGAATGCGATGGTAAGAAAGAGTGAATGCTTTTTGCATGAATTGCTTTGCTAAGCATATTTTTATTTCTATGCTATTGTTCACGTTACACGGTGTTCATCACCAACTTGCACCAAGAAATCAACTGCACAGTTACGTTCACTTCTCAAAATTTCTTTAAGCTGATATATAAAAGGCTGTCTGAATTGAAAGTGGAGCATGACAACACGAAAAGGCGTTAACCGATTATTCCAAATTAATTTTTAACACTGTGCTAGGTGACTAACCTAAACTATCGCATGTCCACCTCAACTAACTGAAACATCGTAGTGACTGCTTTTAAATAGGAGAGAAATTTAATCGATACAGGCTGGACGTCAGTCACAAGCAGTCACCACTTTCGCACTCAAATAGAATTTCCGGCTACTGCTTTTGAAAAGACACTGTTCACGAGTTTAGCCACCATTAATGTAAATGTGCTGACCGTGGCAGTACTCACTCTGTCCATACTTGAAATATCTTACGCAAAGCCTCAACAACATCTAGACTGGAACCATCTCTTTCCAGAATGTTTGGCCGGTCAGAAATGGCACAGGTACTGGCGCACTCAGATCCGTGGTCGATCTACGTCAATTAATCAAAACGGTATCAGTTGCTACATCGACGTTGCTTGTGAAGGTTAATGATTAAAGCAATTTTTCTGAATGCCTTTCGGATTTAAACAATGGAGCCGCTTGGATCAAGGTCTTGCAGAGTAATAACTCATAGGTTAACCGAGATGTATTGCGATGGTTGTCCAACAGAAATGGTTGATTTAAACAGTGCTCTTTGTACATAGAGGAATGTCATTCTTCTAACAATGTGAAATCGTTTGACACCGATTCGGCCCTCACCGTTCTGATTCTTTCTACACAGTATCCACGTACACAACGTTTAGGTTTCTCGGTTTCCGAACGTATATAACTAGTTTCACTTTTCGGTGAGTAGTTGATAACACGAACAAGTTCGCAGTTGAAACCAGTATGTGAGTGATCCAAACTATTTAAACTAGCGAAAAATCAACCTACGGGCGGATTGTTAAATATGATCTCAGTTTTAAGGAGGCCCAGTTGAACCGTAAGCACAAACAACCAAAAGTCACACTTATCATTTACACAATCTTTTTAAGAATTAACGGTTTTCCTATCGTATTAAATCTACCTGAACTGCAACAAGTGCGTTTGTTTGAGAACTGACAATTCAAGGTTATCCCAATCAAGTCCTGAATCCGGTATATGGAATTTTCTGTGTTAGTTGTAAACTGAACCCGTACACCCAGATCACTCAACGATCACATAGTTCATCGACAGAATTTGGGACCAGGTTACAATAAACGAAAAATGGCTAGTTGCTTCAACTCTGAATACAGTGATGAATAAACGTGGATTAACAAAAGGGCCTTGACAGTCATCAGGATTATCGCAAATTCAACAACGAACAGAAAGCCTGGTAAGGCAATGAATGAAGTCGGAATGGCGCAGTTTCTGAGCTCATGAAACTCATTTCCTTGAGGGTTTAAGCGTGTCAACTCAAGAATGTGGTAAAACAAATTATCCAAATCTCAGAATACTTAGAGGAAAACAAAATTGGACTGTTTTGCATGGTGCAGCTCTAATCGCTTTTACACGGTAGCATTTCATTCCTGGATTTTAAAACAGCCTAATCTTTGATCAGTTTTTTCACAAATGAGACTTCTTCGGTTGCCAAATATTGTCAACATTGCGTAGGCGCTAGGTGTGCACACGAGCTAAGTCCACTGATGAAATGTCACACCGTCCTTCGACTAGTTGTACAAGTCTTGTTTGAGTAAAATTCATCAGAAATGTCTGGAACTAATATAGCTGGCGGCGGTTAAAATAACCATACACTACATTTTGTTCACAACCTAGACAGGTTTGCATATCGATGGGTTAACTAAAGCACTCACTTTGTGGTAATGCAGATGAAGCAACCGCCTAAACGATTAATACTAATTTTAAAATATAATAAAAACTGTATGTTCACTCCTTGCTGACGACGTCTAGTTGTTCACAATTATGATTCAGTCATGCCTTCACACTTGGGACTAAATTTAACAATCGTTAACTAACTGTACGTTTTGTTGGTTGGAATCGCGCACACGTCGACGGTAACGTCGGACTCTTATGCAACATCAGTCTCTCGTCCAAGCGTTAAAATTATCATGCATAACCGAACACTGTGCCACCCGTTAAATTTTCGCAGATAGGTGCATTAGATAACTTGATGACGATGCGCTGTTTTTGTACCAACTGTTGTAAGTTCTGTGGGCAACATTTGTGAAAACCAGCGCGGGTAGCACACATGTGGTAGTAACTTATGAGAACTAACAACTCGATAATGTAGAGTTTACTGTAGGTGATTTCTAGGATTGCAAGACCTAGGGATAGCTGAAAAATTTCATTTGGCTCTATTACAACTTCCACAATCCCTGTTTTTACAAAAAAAATGTAAAACCGGAATGGACGATGCACGTTTCAGAGTAGACCTATGCTATCGTAAACATGATTCACTTATCACAACACAAGCACATCTGGCAACAGAAATTCTACGGTCACTGTGGGAGCAATAGAAGGAAGTGGTTCTGGATCAAGATGGAAATCAAAATCGTAAAAATTTTCTCACAAACGAGAATTGTATACACTTGTGGGGCTTGTTGATTTTTGTATGGACAGCACCAGATTTTGTCGCAAAATTGGGTGCTAATTAGGTACACTTTGATACGATATACAAAATAGAGTATTTAATCGCTGGATATACACGACCAGGAAATCGAGGCTATCAATATGGTGGAGAACAGAGATAGCCCAAACGTATCCAATAATCTAGGAGATAATGAGCCAACTTTGTGATCACTGGATTTATGGTGCTTTTAGTACGAACTGAGGAAGACCTTATAATCAACTTTGCGGAGCTTCTGAAATAATTACTATCACCAAAGAAATTCTTCACAACCTTCAAAACCTTTCCACCACAACCACGGAAAAGTAAGCAAGAGGCACTTGATTTACCCAACAACTTCGGATTTTTGTACTGAGCGCAGTTTTGAATTACTTCATCGGAAGAGGTCATTGTTTTTCAGTTGCAACGTAGCTTATCCAACTTAATCATATCATTTATTTCTCAAAAATAATACGGCTCGCTTGCTTGACTGTAGCCGACTTGTATCCACAAGGCTTGATGAGGTTCTAGCTAAACTCTAACCGAAGTTGATCTTCGCCCAATGATTTGCACCATACAAGTTGCTGTAAGTAGTGCGTTTAATAATCAACATTCACCGGAAGCGTGTGACCGGTTTCGTGGTTTTGCCGTTCAGCAGATATGTGTGCCTTGTTAACTTCTGTCAAACATCCCATTACAGTAGTAGCACATGTACACTTTCATGGTTGAAAACGCATTCGCGAGTGGCTTGTGTCGTTAATCGCAGGTCTAATGTGGTTACTAAATTAATGAGGGTGTGAATAGCATTTCCAGCAATACGGTCCCCTCCGAGATCCCAAACTGACTCACTCAGTCTCAAATGGACGGCACAAACAACTCATAAACGAGTAGTTAACTACAGTCCAAAACTTGCTTATCTCTCCACTCTCCTACTGAGTAACAACAACAGCTTAAACAGCACACAAAATCGCATTTGATGGACTTCGGAGGAATGCTAAAACGTCCACAAATGTTGCTGTTGCACACAGTAGATTCCACATTATCTTAGTTCGAGCAAAAAATACGTATGTTACATGCAACACTTCTGATTGCCAAATTAGTACCTACATGTTCTTTTAACGGAAAGCTGAAATCTTCTGGGTTGTAAATGTCGTTAACCTAATGGGCTGTGCACCACCGCTCATTTTCCCAGTGTTCTAGCATTGCTTAGGCGCACTGAATCGGTATTAAATTCAGAGGTTTGATTCTGTGAAAAATTATCACTTCGAAATAGAACAGGTCTGAACTGTTAGTAAGTCAGTCTGACCAAGGACTGTGACTGGTGAAATGTCAATGTGCATACATAATATGTCTCCTGTTTCGCATATTTTGACAGTAAAATCGATCATGTAAACCTTACTGGTATTAACCTGTTACTGAAGTCCCTAGCGTTCACCTGTTGTTTATTTGACCGGTAGCCGGATGAACCACTTAGACATATCCGATTACTAGAACACACATTGATCCACTGGTCGGAATTTTGACATAAAGAAAAACATCCACACAATAGTGCGAATGACCTTGAAGTGGTTTATACTGTAACCGCCGGTATTAGACGAATCGTATCATTAACAAATTCATACAAACGTGACGGACTACACAAAATACAAAATAATTCAACGACATTTCCGTGAACGTAACAACTATCTGTCAATAGATTCTGAGTAAGATGATTCAAAATGCCTTAATTATTTTGATGAACCCTAAAACAAAACATTTTAATTCACAGTTCAAAGCACTACTCGTTAGGGTTACCACTTTTGGAAAGTTACTTGAAGAAATAATTTTGTTTATTAACAATCACAGTTTGTTGGATACTCCTGGTGAATACGTACATATTCAATGAAACGTTTTTCGCGATCAGCCATTACTCTGGACAAGTTCTTTATCAGGGATTGATATTCAAATTTGACGCCAAAAAACAGTCCATACAATGTTTCTAAGCAGTAGGTAAATGGAGATGTGATTAGTTAGTCCGTCACCGGAGATTTGGTTTATTAGGTGCCAAACGTCATTTATGTGATTGTCACTCTCATATTCGGATGGCAGGTTTTGGCTGGCTAAATTCGTAGAAGGTAGCACATTAAATCTTCTGTTAAAATCTGTTGAATGTAGAAGCAGAGTTCTGGTGTAAGCTAAGTTCAGTACCAAAAAATCCAGTTTTGTGCCTCAAAGTTCTTAACCATATAACTTGTTTCGTCCACATTTGACGGGTCAGATTAGACGGATCTATCATGAAACCCGGAAGACCACATCGCCCGTCAGCTAAACTTATGCCTGACAAACCCCGTCCTTTTAGCATCTATTAAGTCAGCTGACGTAGCCTTATAATACAACAGCCGTCGTATAGACCTAGCTCATCTCATTGCCAATATGCACCGATGTCATTTTGAATTTGGTGTTGTCCTACGTTTGTTACGTGATTGAATGAACAGCAAACTTCCAAAGTGATACGAGATTGATGTAAGTGAATGAAAAAAAGTAAATAAACAAGACTGCATAGGAGAGAGAACGATCTGGTAAAAGGTGCTCACCACAGTGATCAGTCCATGGAGGAGAAAAGTGAACACATCATACGGATGCACAAGTAGATTTTCCAAGTCTGACAGAGGAATATTCAGTGGTTGGGGAGATGAAAAACAAGCCAGACAGCATCCCATGCAACAGAATATGGATGGAGTGGAGGTAGGAAATTGATATGTTTACTGAAAGGAAACGGAAATATAGCACGCCCGTTCATCATTAGTACAAAACAGACAGAAAGTCTTACACCCACTAATAGGCAGTAGATTAAACGATTAACACACAACTTTTAGGCACGCGATTTTGAATCGGCATCAGTTGGATGAATTGCGGACAAGTGAGTCACTTTACGAACTTATGTACCCTGTAAACAACTTCTTCTACTGCGCCGTCAAATAACTCTGAATAGTTGACCGGACTAGATGATACGTTTGACAGCTTAGTCCGGAAGATCGTCAGTGCGTTGCCATTGAGGTTGGCATGCATCTGGAGACGTTTTTACTGTCACGAACAATTTGTCGGTTTTCATATACGTTTTGCAGACCCCGCTTAGATGCACCAGTTATGGCTTGAGAAGGAGCAGAACATTTACAAACATAGGCTCATTTTTCTTGCTTAAATTCACATGTGTAAAACAGAGGTCACTCCAAGTTGTTCCGCACTCTGCATCACAGTTCAGTTGACACTGTTTACGAGGTAACCGGTTTCACGGAGAGTGAGTTTTAGCGCCCATCCCGGCCACCTTTGTGCTACACTTTCGCAATTTATTAGTAAATTATTGTCAGCCTATCAAACAGGTAATAAGTAATATTCTTCAGATACATATCTGAATAATTATGCTCCCAGAAAAAAAGCTGTCTCACCCTTCACCCTCCGTGAGTAGAAACGAGAGTGGCTTAATAGCTGCGACGGAAAAACTGACGGTCTGCTATGAAAAAATGACCACACACATATCGGTGTTCATTATGTCGGCTGTTTGTACCACGTATCACATACATATAAAATCCGGCCATCTAAGTGAGATCCAATACCCACGTAAACGGTTTTTACACAGCCATTAACGAAAGGATTGGAGCAAATGAAGCTTGATTTTGCTACTTGTTAATAGGTCATTAAGAAATGAAAAACTGAACTTCAGGAAAGTTCAAGATGACGATCATTAGGTGAAACCAACTTTATCCAAGGTTTGGCTAGTGTGTACCTCATTCTGTGACCGTCTGTTTAGAAATTTCTTCTAATAAACAACAGACAGTGATCAGGGATGGCCGATACTCTGCAGACCTGAGCCCCACAGGTTGTGTAAATTCTGCCATTCCGTGAAATAATCTTGAATACCTTTGATTAATAACGGTGTATAACACAACCAGTTTGCAGTTCGAATTGGAACGAACGTTGCCCAACAAGCAGAAACATGTGATGTTGTCATTGATGCTGTGAACCGAAGTAATGTGGATGGAGAAAGCACGGTTTACTTTGACCCATACACAGGGATTTGACTCCATACCGGTCGGTCTTTTGTCTAAGGTAGTGAAGGCTCCCTACGTGTATCGGAGGAGATACGGACGAACCGTAAAGATAAACTTCTAAGCCTGAGCTACAACATCAGAGTTAAGAATATCATCAAAAACTGACAGCCAACTTGTTGTCAGTTACAAGTTGTATAGAAAGTGTTAGGCCACCAAAACAAGGTAACTCCTAACCGGTCAAACGTAAGTGATGCTGTCGTAAACGTGGTGCTAGAATACAGGCCATTTTCCCAGTCAACATGTTAACCAGACCTTAGTGGACATATGCGGACGTATCTTTAGAGTGCAAACTCATTCAGCTCAGAAGGCTATTGAATTTCGCCTTGGTAAACTAATTTTTATATCGATGCCCAGCAATTGATTGAACGCCACTTCTTACCGGTTGATTGAAAGTATGTCACAGTGTTGGTTGTTATCAGCTAAATACATAACTGAGCTTTTCGAGACAATCAAATTCAAACCGGTCAGATTGCAAAATAAAGGAGTTGACTATCGTCAGCTGGGACTTAAAATCTAACATCTTTGCCTTACGTGAAATGTGTTTATGCCTACTGATATAGTGCAGACAGAAAATCACATATTTCTGTTATTCACATATCTACAGGTATATTAGTTTCATGCACTGTGTGTTTGAGATCAGCGAATTTTCCGGGAGACAGCATAACGTAAGTAAATCCTCAATCAGAAATCCGTAGAGAACGCTTCATCTGAATGCAGATGACTTCAGCGTTTTTGCGTGGGTTATCTGATTGGTTGAATGAGCTAACCCCCAAACGTTTTGGAACAAACAAGACAAACGACCTGAAAAGTATTGCACCGTTGTACCCAGACGTGACATGATACTGTAACAAGGACAAGCTGTTCTCTTGGAACTGGCCCTAAGAAATCCCGATCATGCCATAATCATTAAAATGATGTTACAATTAAGTTTACTTTGAACAAAGCAGAGAGAACATGAAAACTGGTAGATGCAAGCATTTCGTACTGACTCATCAGCACCAAACTTACAATAACATGGGTGGGCTTTTTTTAAAACAATCGATTTGAGGGGTGGAAAATCAATAAGCGAGTTAGCATAAGACATTAAGTCCAGGGAAGGGTCAGGTTCACGAACAGTTGTTTCTGAATACAGAGAGCCGATTCGAGTCGAGTAATTGCAACTGCTTCAGCAAACCGTAAGAATCTCGGGTTGGAATGTCGCAACAGGATTTTGAATGCACAAGATGGATCGGTAGCATGATCGGTGGTCAAGACGTGTCTAGCGAATGAGAAAACTGGCTGTTTATGCGTTTCAGAAACATTACCATTCTCCGGTAACACGGACTTCTGTACCCATTTAGGTAAATGTTCCTTCATTCTGAAGCTCAAGCATCTCCCGGTTCTGCCTATGTATTTTTCTCCGCAGTTACATACAAATTGGTAAACACAATGTGAAGTGGCGGCGATAGACTGATCTCCTTTGATTGAAGGAACTGGTAGTTTCCGAGTCCGAGCGATTACACGGAGTTCAGTTGCATTAAATTTTCGTTTAATTGAATTTCTTAATCGTGGTGCTGTTTGCTGCAGTCGCTAGACACGTCTTGACCACCGATCATGCTACCGATCCATCTTGTGCATTCAAAATCCTGCTGCGACATTCCAACCCGAGATTCTTACGGTTTGCTGAAGCAGTTGCAATTACTCGACTCGAATCGGCTCTCTGTATTCAGAAACAACTGTTCGTGAACCTGACCCTTCCCTGGACTTAATGTCTTATGCTAACTCGCTTATTGATTTTCCACCCCTCAAATCGATTGTTTTAAAAAAAGCCCACCCATGTTATTGTAAGTTTGGTGCTGATGAGTCAGTACGAAATGCTTGCATCTACCAGTTTTCATGTTCTCTCTGCTTTGTTCAAACTGCTCGAGGGAACCAATTGTTTCAAATTAAGATTAAGTCAAATTTGTTTAAGAACGAAAAACTGGAACAAGTGGTGTGCTTATTTTTGTTAAAGTGATCATCTCTCAGTGATAAGTTGCAAATGACTCAGTTTATACAAAGTAAAAACCACTTACACCCGAATGTGTCTGACTAACTTTTCTGGCAGTTTTTCTCCGGGAACAGGCAGTGGGTTTTACTGCCCGGGCTTACTTGTTCAGACAGCTGCCTCATGGTAGCGTGACTTGGACTTCAAGTCCTGTCTGTGACAAGAATATGCAACACTGAAAAGTTTTAGTGAAAGTAAAAGTCGATTTAAGTGCCTTATTTTCACTCAGGCCGGAGAAAGCATCTGTCCAAAACAACAGTTGCAACCTTATATCACTGAGTACTTTGTCCTTCAGGTAACCCACCACTTATCTGTAGTCAGAGCATCACTGTGAAAGTTTCATTCTTTTTGTAATTCTGCCTTGATTATGTTTTAGTCATGTAGTTATCGACTGAACCTAACAGATCAGCTGCTTGAGAACTGAGAGATGACTGGTGACAGAATGAAGAGATGACTTCCGTCAAGCGTTTTTGAAATCAGGTTATTCTGTAGCCACAGCCAACTAAGATTCAAGGATGATCAAGAAGCTACCATACAGCAGTTATTAGAGAGATAATAAGTACTTTTTCGCTGCAGTCAACAGCACAAACTAATTCGGATTAAGAAAGTCGATGCTAGTCGGTTTGGGTCAATGTTAGAGGGGACAGAGTTGTTCATTTGCTTGTCGGTTGCGCAAGACTATGACTGGTCCACCTCTGAATGAATCGCTTTTTTACATACAGCATGTCAGCGTGGACTTGAATCAGGTGGATCACAGCAGTATACATGGGGCACTGGGTCGGTCCTCCCATGGGCTGTATGCACTACTTTAAACGCAAGAGCGTTCCACAAACTGCATTCTTCCATCCAAACCCCGAAGAACGCCTTAGAAACGTGAAGCATATTCAGGGTGGATTAGAATTCATACTACTATTTCAAGAAACACAACTACCCGGAGAATGCAAACCTCAATATATGTGAATATCGTGTATAGATTAGAGTAAGTGAACAACTCCGAATCGAGCATTGTGAGCAGTGTACTTTCACCACAAGATAACAGGCGTGTAAATGCATTAATGCGCCCCCTAATGCTATGTAACTGCCGCCAACGTCGAAACAGTTCTGAGTCTGTAGCGTAGCAACGCAGCTCAGGTGGTGGCCTGCCTGCCACATCCAGGTCACCCTTCTCTTAACTACCGTAGGTAGATAAAGAGACGACGGTTTGGTACAGTTTCGTCACAGCTATGATGCCACTGGAACTTAAGCAGTCTGATCGGTCATGGTGCGGCTGGCAGTTCATGGCAAGTGTAAAAACCGAACAAAGTGCTTATGTGAGCACAAGGATGAGTTATTCAGTCGGATTCCGGTCGCCTCTGCAATCGACAAAATTCGACATTTCACGGATTTTGACTGACCGCCCGTGACTCAGTAAATCGGACGGAAAAATGAGGCCGCGTTGATAGTATGGTTCGAATTGTCAAGATGTGCCACAATTACGCAGATAATATTCTTGGAGACTCCGCCACTGATCCAGGCTGTATGATGCTGACCGATATGTTCAGATAAGCGCCTGGTAGTGCGACCCGCATAACAAATTAATGAGTATACACAAGGTTGAACTCGTTACTTTTTCGTTTCGCCCTATCAACATTGCTTCACATAAATGTGATTTATTTAGCCTGATGATGAAAAACCGAAAACAAGCTTGTTTGCTACGCCGTTTCTCCTGATGACCACTGGGGATTTTTAACCAAATCTTCCATGCTACGTATTAGTAATACACCTCGTTCCATTATACAGACTCATCCAAAGTGACAGATTTAACCTCATGTGAGCGCACGCGAAGCCGAATCATTTTACTATGTTATGTGAGAAAAGGAACAACGTTCTCGATGTCATACTGGGGGAGATAAACTTGTTAAGACCAACGATGAACAAGCGGACCAGGTTTGGCATTTTTTGCTGATTCACCAACACTGGGAGAACGCGTGAAACGCATTGAATAATGACCCTAAATTTTGTGCGGTTTACTCGTAAGCAGAATGACCACGCTGTACTTGTCACACTAAATGGTTTGCAATTCAAATGGAAGCTTCATTCGTGCACACTGGTTCATATAGTAGTTTTCTGAGCAAGCTTTTAAGCAAACCTTTAAAAACCTTAAACCACAATGACTGGAAAGAGTGAGTTATGTCATCGTCCATATTTTAGATGGTTGTCCCGAAATCCTTTATTCCTTGGCACAGTTAATGGCCTAAAGCAATAATGTAAGAACAGGGAATTCAGCTTGTGTAGTTTTTAAGTTAGTTTTTTGTTCCCTGAGTGCATAAATGAATAAACTGTGATATGCTCACCAAATCCTGCAGAAATGGAACCAAACATTTGAGGGTTATGGTTACACAAGTATTGAAGAGACATAATACATGGTGGACCGTCTACAATGAAGGTGGTTGGTTCTTTGTTAGAAGTTTCTCTAAAAGGTGGTAGATCTTGCTGAATTCTTGTGATACGATGGCGAATGGTGTCAAACAAATCTCCATGAAGACAATATTCTGCATAGAACACAACCATCACTAACCCAAAGCATTATGACACTTGATTTAGAACCCGGAGAAACTTTTAGAACAATCCCCTTCGAAAATAACTACTCAATCCAAGATTTAGCTGTTGTTAGATTTCGTCACTTCAAGGAAATTTATCTCTGGTGCTTGCGTATCAGAAGCGATAATCACTGTACCACAACAGGCGTTACCGAATTAACACATCATGGAGCGCAACCTCAGTAACGTATGATTAATATCGGGTTTCCAGAAAACACATTTTTCAGTACGTTTAACTGTTATGTATCAATGATCCAGGCAAATATCAAGGCCTTTTTTGCAGTACGCTTCAAGCACCTCGAATTTTGATCAACATCGCCTTAATAAAGAGTCAGAGGTCCGTAAAGTGCCTCTTACAATAACATGGTCCGAAATCATATATCCTTGAAATCACAACCAAAGTACATAGCTCGCAGTAAGCTAAACTCGTATCACTTTAATTAACTGTGAGTATTTAGCGACTCATTGAGATGATTTGAGATTGGTCCATACAATTGGAAAATTGATTCACCATTGGCAGTGTTTCAGTGAGTATGTCTCTCTTGTGAATAGCGAGAAAAGTATTCGAGCTGATGGTCAGAGTCATCAAAGGTGAACTGTCCTATTTCGCGTACTTCAGATGACCGACATCGTTGATGGTGTTAGCTATTTAGGGTGGATTTTCTCAATAATTTACATCGCTTGAAATGAGCTCTTTTGTTGCCCTTAAGCATCACAAATAGCTCCTTCAGACTTTTAATCAGCGCGGGGGTCCGTCTAATCGGAGTTTGCCAAACGATTGACCTTTAGCTTTGATTGAAGTATATGACTGTTGTTGTATTTAACTGATTATCAATAAAACTGTCCACCAAGACACTTCAGCTTTTTGTCTACTGCTTATACAGAAGTAATTTGACTCAATTTGAGTAGATGCGTCTAGCTCAATACCTCATTGCTCAGCTTGACTTGGCCATGTTTATCAAACATGAGATACATGGTCATGCATATTTTCGACCCGGTTCACTGCGGTCAGTCGAAGTCACAACAATCTGGTTTAGTCAAGGGCTTATCTTACACTCACTTACCAGTGTGGGCGCGGAAACCATGTCGACTAGTTCATGCGTACTTACATTTCGTATTCTTTCAGTTTTAAAATTTGTTTCGTTATCATCCTAATAATTTAAACGTGTATAGCAGCTTTGCACATTTCTGATTGTGTCATATACATTTAAAATAATCATTTAGTCCACAGTAACTGTCTGAACATTTGTAATGTTTTACAGCTCACTGCTCGAAGCGAAGACGGTCATGTCGATCTGATGAATTCCGTACCAAAACATGTCGATGTGAAACGGCAGAATGTAAGTGCGTTGGTGCAAACGTGATTTTGTTAATGTGAACAGTAAGAAAATTCATTCAATTGCAGTTTGTGCAATAAAGTAGACACTTCAGCACGCTCAGTTTGAAAAAAAAACTTATTTCCAAGCAGGTTAGCTTAAAATTCTATCTGGATGCAAACGTTATATCCAAATACGAATGGGTTTTAAAATACTGCCCTACTATTTATCAGTAAAAGTCAGTTGTTCCAATATTTTCGAGGCCACTCATGACGTTTTGTATTGCTGTTCAGTGACACAGTGTTTCGTGGTTAATCTTCCAATTCGCATCGTAAATCAGTTTCGTCATGTCGTTTTCCATCCTATTCCAGTTAAATTCTTTATTGTTGCTTTTTTCAGCCTAGCTGACATAAGAATTCTAGTAAATCTAGTGTCTAAGGCAATGCATTGGTAAACCTTTCTACAGCACGTGACAACAACACGCGTGATGATATATGATTCAGTATAACTATAACAACTTAGCAAAACAAGAACTACTATTTGGCAGAAGACCCGTTTGGAAACCGGAATACATTACGACACGACTGAGAACTAGCAAGATATGCACCTTGGTCATAAGGGGAACACACGTTGATGAGTTTCGACGTTAACTGCGTGAAAAATCTTGTTTGCGGCAATCGAATCCCCAGGTTATTTAATGGATTTCTTACGATAGGGTGGGCTTGTTAGGTAATTGGATTCAAATGTGACATTTTTAGGCTACCCTCGTGGCTTTCTGGTCCACCTGATATGCCTGGTATGATTTTTCTGCTGCAGGTTCGAATCCAGCCAAAGCTAGGGTTTTTCATCATTACATCTTATCTGAAACCTCAAACAGCTTGCCAGCGTTCCAACACTGAACGCTAGCTCATCTAGAGAATGCAATCAGAAGTGTCAGTATTTATTTACTGTACAACCTCCAGCTACAGCGGAGTTTCAGATAGCTAAGTTGTCTCCCCAGGATGGTGTATGGAATAAACACTTACCCATTAAAACATTTTGCTGGTTTAATGGATGGAATGACAGTCAAACTGTAGAGTGGTAATGTTTTAATCGAGTGCCGCTTGTATCACAGCCTCAAAAGCTCTCCCATTAGCCTTGGAGATATGACATGTAAGGATACCATGGCTGGTGACTATTCTCCCAGCACTTTTCTTGAACATGATTCGACAGAACTACTGAGGTTGCAGCCAATTCTACTTCAGAATGCCGAAGGTGGTAAACAGACCAAAAAGATTCGCCTTAGATTTTTTCAGTTGGTAGAGGAAATTACAGATAGCTTTGCAGATTTTATGATCTTCCATTCGTTCATGAACAAGGAGTATTTTAATTCGTTCTATTCGGGTTCATTTATAAAATGAGAGGTCCGTTTGTTTTCACTTATAAGACAAATGCTAGTTATATCTTTTGCAACGAAGTGACTCACTGTATCCAATCTTGTTACACAGCTTGTTATTGTGTGCGCGTGTCTATTCAGAAGTTCGTCACAGTGTGACGCGTCAAACTAACTTATGGTCTTACGAAGAACCAGTTCAAGGGCAAGTGTAGCGTCTGTTTGCATAAAATGAGAACTGCTTTCAACACCTAGGATGAAAGTTTACTTGCAGACCTTTTACTCTCTCTCTCCGGTTCAAAAAATGAGAAAACGAAAATGGTCAGACAATAAGAAGTGACATCACAAAACTGAATAATGAATTTTCTACGACAGGATAGCCTGCAGGATCGGCCAGATTGAGATGCAACGAACAGCAAATCTCACACTGAACAAGAAGTGAACAAATGGACATTTCGCCCACCGTCTGTGGAATGATAATTTATCTTGAATACAATTGAATTCATGTTTGATACTCCTCAGATGTATTTAAGAACTGGTTAGTTACTTTAACATATTTAATCACCACCGGGATTTATCCACAGTTTTCTGGATAGTCTCAAACCAAAAATCTTTGAGCATTAGCAAAAATCGAGTAAGCCAAACTTTGTTCTGCTGTTCACGTTTGTTGTGGTTTTACCTGATGACACATTAAATAAATATGTCTGGCGATCTAAGTCAGATTCTGGGCATCGAATGAAATGAGTGGCATTCTAAAATATACAGAAAAATTAACCAAAAAATTTTTAAGAAATTATTAAGAAAACTTTAACCATTAATTTTAGAGAAGATATTCAATATTTTATGGAGCATAGCAAATGTTATTACAAACCGCCTGCCGTCTATGCAACAAACAATAATGTTCACGACTGCCTGAAATCTTCACTAGGGAGAGTAAACACGTCTTTTTCTCAGAAGTGCATAAATTTACTTTCTCAAACTTAATACTGCTACAAAATATCACCCTCAGTTACTATTGCATTTTATTAGCAATCTAAAAGCAAACCACAACTACCTGAAGGCACTGAATACGGAAGAATGAAGGTGGCCATTTCTAGGCTACTCATCGAGCATTGTTTTACACTTCGTCCACAGATTTGGGTGAAAAGAGGTCATTGTCAGTGTGATTCTGTAGTGTGCTGAACGGAGGAGCAAAGTGTGTTGGACAGTGCCTAGCTCTAAAGGAGAGGTTTATAGAGGAGAATAAAAACAGGTTGTGAAAGCCGTAAACGCGCAGCTGTGTTAAAAGTGAGCGTACGGGAATGCTGATGCAACAATCAGGCAGATGAACACATTTGTGATTTGATCAGAAGAGCAACCAATAAAATAGTGTTGAATATCTCCTTCTACAGGGTTTTTGATCGAAGGGAACTTTAAAGCTGTCTGTCACTTCAGATGCAACCCCAGAAATGAGTAGTACTTTCAAATACAGGAAGACTACAACTATAACATTACTTTGTAAGATATCTACACCAAATTTAGTACGAATGAATTCAAAGAGTTTGGGCATCGTGTTTAACATGTTATTGAAAAACCGATTGAGAATAACACAACGTTACGAGCAAGTTATAGTACTCTACGTTTCAACCATCTCGGGTGTCTTTCCTAAGGCCTTCCTCATATTAACGTGATTTCCTGAGGAAGACCACCCTAGGTGAGTGAAACGTAGAGTATTACAACTTGCTCCTAACGTTATTCTCAATCTGTTTCTCCAAAGTATCCTATCCTACCTATACTCCGGTTTCAGAGAAGGCCGCTCTAGACGTTGATCCTATTTCTTGATGAGTCTGTTGGTGGATGGCTTGGTATGTACAGTATTTTCACAGTGTGCCCGGTCTTACTGCAGTAAAAATTTGTTTAATTCAACTAACCTGCCTGGATAAGGGATTTTTAGGAGCCTATCCATCTCCTAATGGACAGCCTATAAACACATTTCACGATGAGACATACAAGCCTCTATGTTCACCTTACGGTGAAAGACAGATGTAGAGCTGAACTAACTGAGAAATGCTTGAAGGCGAAACGTTCAACAGGTTATTCACGAGCGATCTGCTATTGTAGCGAAAAGGCATCCAAAAAAGCACAAACTTTTTTGTCCAATACGCTAGTCAGTGATGCCACGCGCGCTCTCGCGTTTGTGAGTCATCATTCCGAACCACAACACCTCCAGGTTTCCGTTCACGCATCACGTGCACTTCTGCCCGGTTTATGTGCGTGATCGACGCCGTCTATGGAGGGGGGGTTCTGCCTGCCATTCTTCGCCCTTTAGTCCGACTGCGTTGGGCGATGGCTCGTCCGGTTGGTCTTGTTCTGCTCCATCTATCTACGCTGGCCTCTGATCGTAGTTCACGACCGCGTCGCGATATTCCTGCGAGTGTTGGAATAATCGCGCCTCAGATGTTGTTGTCTCTTCTCTTTTGCCTGCCATGTCTCGGCCGTTGGTCCGATCCAGTCGAGCGATGACTCATCCGGTCGCCCTCGCCGTCCCCGATTCGTTCGTTGTGGGGTTTTGGACGTGCCTCCACCCGCGTCGAGGTATTCCACCGAGTGTTGGAATACCCACACCTCCGGTCTGATTATCCACCACGCTATCGCTTGCGCATTGTTTGCTGTGGTCACACAGTTTGCATACACGTTCCAGTTGTTTACTGAGAATCATCCAGGTCTTCGGATTCAGAGACCATTCCGCGGTGTTATTGTGGTAGCGTTCAGTACAATTCTGATTTGTTTTTGTTCATAAGCCCCCCCTCTGCAGGTTTTTTATCGCATCTCCAAAGGCCCAGAATGCTTTGCTAACCAATGACTAGATAGAAGATTCTACCAGAGAGTGGCTGCTTTTGGTGGTCTGCCAAATTAATTTGAAAATTCGGAATTTAAATTAACCATATTCACGACGGTGTGCATTGAAGAGATCCAATGAATCATAGAAGATAGGAAACAAAGAAGTTATTTTTCATGCCTGTTCAGCAATACAAAAACAGAGAATAAATAGGTCAGTAAATTTTACTTCCTGCAATAGTAGAAACGGCGATCATGAGTCAAAATCAAAGACACTTTCAAGGGGGCGGTTTTGCCTAACAGGCTTATCATGTTATCTAATTAAGGTTGTTGACCTGGAAAAGAAAAAGGTGAAATTCGGGAACACTTACGCATTGATCACACAACCTGTTCATGGGATCAGAAACGTTTATACTTCTACTACTAAGCTAGGTGGGCCACTGAACATCCATCCCTGACAGTTTGTCCGTCACTAGCGTTACCTTAGCATTGATTTGGAGAAGGCATACTAGTCATACTACTGAATGGAGTTGTGCACTGAAGAATTTCCGCTAGTTTTGATGAGCTGATTTGGCTGGACTAGTCTTGAATCAGCTCAATTATTCGGCCGTGATTAATTCATGAACCACGAATGTTTTTGAGTGGCATCGTGATACTATGTAGACAAAACGAAAGAAATTACTATCTATTGGGTGGCTGATGTTAGTCGGATGGATAATCACAATGCACCCACGGAAAACCACTTACGGAAGAGGTAACTGTTACACCCTCGTAGGTTCGTCGTCATTAAAGGGCGTCTCGAGCTTGGTTTTACAACCGTTTTGTTCAGGTTCACATATAAATTCTTTGGTCAGTTTTCTGTCACTGAATGCCTCAATTGTTTCGCAAACCAATCATTAGTAGTGATTTTTAAGCCCGAAGGACACCGGAATCGGCAAACTTATCAAACGATAGGATTTTAATAACCTTCAAAAACAAAAGGCATATGTCCGTACCTGTTGTTATTCGCAAGCTTTCATATCTGATACCTGGAGTGTGAGGGTGTGGTCAAGCCCGTTATGTGAACGAAGCGGTGTGCCTGGATTCTAGCGCGATAGCCGCAACCGCATCACTTAAGGTTTGGGCAGATTAGCAGTACCCAGTGTTCAACCCGTGGTCCAATATATTACATTGCGGAGTACAGATTGAAAATTTCATTAACGACAAGGAAACTCAAATACAAAGGTTGTGTTCGGTGAAGAAGATGTTATCCATTACAATCAAATCATCTCAGAAATATTGGTTCAGCTTAAGACATTGATTTAACGGTGGTATGTTTGAATTGATGGCCTTCTTACGATGCCTCGACTTAGAAGAAAATTAGCGAATGGGAGGTGAAAACGTCTAATCAATAATTGGTTTCTATAACTTTACGGTAGTAGCGATGGTACGGTCATTTAAGAATACACCGTGTAGCAAAAAATGTAGCTAACTCATCTTCCATCAATATTTCCTCTACCATCACATCAAACTTCTCACATGAAGCTTACAAACGGCTTGTTTGATTTCGTTTGAAAGTTTTTCATGGAAGAAGAATTACATGTTAAATTGGGGAAGTTGGCCGAGATAAAATTAAGCGATCATTATGTGCCGGTTGTGTCTGTAGAAGTGTGGTGTGAAGTTCTTTTATCGTCTCGCTTCAGAACACATCCAACGACAGACCGCAATATGCTGTAATCTAACCTACCTTCGGATAGGTTCACAGTAGCTGCTATGCCGGCCATTGAGTTATACACCTTATCATTTCAATGTATGTAACAAGGTATTAAGCTCAACGGGTCATCCAAGAACTACAGATTTACCAGTTGAAAACATTAATCTAACCGGTGACCACGCCCTCGGAAATTACGACGTATGAACTGGAGAGCTGGTTTGCTAGAAAATTGCAGTCTTTTCCTCAATTTAAGAAATGAGGAACGTCTGGACATATAGGGTGATTGTGTAGTCTGATGTGACCAGTTCACATATCAACCAAGCTGCAAAGGCCCCCATATTATCAGCTAGTGTCTGTCATCAGTTTTCCGGCTAAAGCATACTCTCTCTATCTCAAGATCACTCCAGTAATATCATCATGCACCAAGGTTATCTAGTTAATTTTATTAACAGCAATTCCAAGTGATATTGAAGAATGTAAGAAACTTGAGGTCCAGTCCATCAGGATTAATGCCGTATTGGCTGTTGCTTCAGTGAGGTGATTCAATCTTTTTTACATTAATAATGACTGAACTCCGGGAATTTATATTTTCAACTATTCTGGCAGCATGTTTTCGGTCAGCATCTACAGCGTAATTCACTTGAGAGTACAGTGTTTAGATGATGAGAAGATTAATGAAACATGTTCTATTAATCAGAATATCTCCTCGTATGTCTCACATTGTTAAGATAACCCACATAGCCTCTTTGCGTTACCTCCACTATGATCTTTAGCGCGAACGTACGGTATATAAGGGCATAGTTAAACCTGTGACGGGTTCCGTCAAGTTCACCTGTGTACAGCCGTATCGGCTGGTTAAGTGAAATCTCCCCGTTCCACAAAGCGACGACTTCAACGTGTAATGGTCTATGGGGAAACGGTACACGCAAAATGAATTGGTAATCACGCGGTGTTTGCATATATGATAACAGTTCCAATCACAGACGCCAGTATAGCAGCCTGACAAAAGCGCTGTCAACTGAGTGATTACACGTATGCAGTTCTATAGAATCCTGAAAACAACATGACCGGCTAACCCTGAGTTAAACGCATCGGGCTGTGCAATTATATCTTGGCTCTGCATAGTATACTTGAGTATAGTTCACTTTCTATAGAGGATGGTTAAACGAGCTCGTTGTTTTCTAACAAGCAATAACCGAGGAAACTTGTTGATTTTGGCTTGGAGATATCGCCAAAGTGCGGCGGTCGTTTAACATTTTCGCATAATGTAATTATATTCTCAACGGCACAGTTAACTGTGATGTCCCGAAGCGTCGAGTGACCTGAAATTCCGTTAGACGATTTTGTCGTGTGGTTGATTTTGAAAAAACATGTTAGCTTTTCTCCAGGGGTACGCACAGTGTGATACATCTGTTCAACAGGTGGTCGAAATGTGTAATTTAATCATTTTTTGCAAGGCTTCTATTACAAATGATCACAATTCAGCAGTCACTGTTACGTAAGCACACAAGCAAGGTGTTACCAATTATCCTAGTGACTTTCGGAATCTCTCTCCACCGGACGCTTGAGTTTTTTCTGAAAATAACTGATTATTTTTGCTCGTTCAAAATGTGGGCGTAACACAGTTTGAGAGAGTGCAAAAATCGCTTTAGTATGATTCCAATGAGATGACACTTCGAATACCTTGATATAAAGGCTAAGCTATTGTTCGTTAATTTCACCATGGATCTAAGTATACATAACTGACTAGAATCTCTAGGTACAATGTGTTTCTATCTTGTTTAAATAAACTGATATGACGATGAATTACGTTCAAAACATCGTAGTCGTTTCGGTTTGATTTCGCACTATCGGACTTTATCCAGGAACATGGAAAACGTCTTCGGACTTTTTGGACTTTTCTTGTGCTTGTGTGTTCAACACCTTCAATTTCGTAATAAGCTGGGCGTAGTTCCACTTAAAACAAATCGACGTCAAACTTTAATATATCTTGGGAAGTGAACTATAAGTCTTTTGCGTACTCATTTTTAATGCAAGTGAGAAGTACCCGACGTAGTGTACTTCATCTATTTAATCATAATCACAAAAATAAAAGTCTTAGTCATTTTAGTAAACTGTCACGTGACGTATCTTTCTTGAAAGACGCCTTTATTCAGCCACACAACTACAAATACAAGTAAGCAAAATTAGTCGAGTTACGTAGAAAATAACGGTAGGAATGTAGGTTTAGAAGAGTGTGGATACATGTGTAGACCTTGATTTGTTTGATGACGTAAAGATATGCGTGAAATATTAGGTTCAGCATGGACAGTTAGAAGTTCGGTTGTTGACATTTTGTGAGCTACAAGATCGTACGAAACAACCATACTGTTGTGATGACTTCTAGAATTTCTGAGCGGACGCTGAAGACGTTTTAGAGATCTGATGAGAGCGTCAAATCCTTCATTATAAAAATTGCGAAAAAAACACAAATGTGCAACAGTCCCACCGTGAGAAGTATCCATGTCCTGATAAATCAGCTAATCCACTGCTGTACAGTGAGTGGAGATGTAAGACGTCACACGACGATGAGTATTCTTCTCACTCTGGTAAATAGGTCATTACTAAAAAATGACCACATCATGTTAGTATTCACTGTGACACTTGGGTGATTAACAGTGGATTACTATTTGCATGAATATTTTGGAAATCACTGGAGAGTTTTTCTCATGCTTCTTTCATGAATGAGTGTTTTCAGTCGTTTAGTAATACCTACATAAAACATGCTCCGAATGTATCCATTTCTATTTTACTTTGAAATAATTCTACTCCGCTTTCTAATTCTAGGATGCTGTTTTCTTCATCTAGTTTGCATCAAAGTTACTTAGCATCAACCGCTTTTAATTCCGAAGTAAACTTACCATGACCGTTTTCTTTCTTGTACTAACTCATTCGGTATGAAACCTAATCTGTAACAGTTTCAATCTAACAGCCTTCCTCTAACAAGTTGAACACATTATCCACTAGGCCACCGATGGTGAGGACGGAACACCCGAACTGATTAATCTGTCTTGGAGTGATCTAACTGACTGGACCTCATTATTAACTACGACACATGATGTTCAGCCAAAATAAAACGAACTATGGAACGTTGTGCTGATAGTAAGAAATGAAAACCTTAGGCCTTATCTATGCATAAGAGCAAAACCAAATCTGCCGCTTAGAATCACACAAGTCCATGGTGAAAATAGAATATGTACAACTGTTGATAGAACACTGATCATTTATCTAGGTAAACAAATCTTGCAATTCCACAACCGCAGTAAACTCATCGTATAGAGTTCACAAAAATAAACACCGGCGTCCTTGGGACTACACAGTTCGAGATAGAAATGGCATGCCAGCCTGATTCTACACCGCTCACCTGGCGGGAAGTGGGTTACGTGGTGATCTAGTCGAATATCAGCCACCATATTCTACCAACTGTGTAGCGGCCATGGCTACGTGGAACTTGTCGACGGGTCCTATTCGGACATCGAGATCGTGGTGTTACACACTCAGACAGCTTCTGGACGACAACAGTCAACGCGTTTGACGTTCAGCGTGTATATCGAACAGGTCTATATGTACACTATACTCTGGAACGTGATGTTGCAGACAGGCTAATTCGGTAAACAATGTTTCTAATTCCAAGGTGGCAGGTATCTCATGCAAGTGGACGTTAAATTAAAACCTGTATTTTTGCAGGTGATATACTGACTGATTCTGAGGTTAAAGCGAATGTTGGATCGTTCGTTTTGCGGCTTTACGTAGATTCGAAACAATTTGTACCCATTTCACAGCCACTTTCTCTATGGAAGTTTAAATGCTGAAAACTTACTCACCAGAGAAACATGTCGTTTCTTCTAGCAGTTTCTATTTCGAGAGTTTCACTTTGATGGAAAAGCACTGTACATATTTTTTAACTTACAGTCAACAGTCCAGCAGAATCGAATTAGGTTTACCACTAAAACCCTTGATTGTTCGACTTTTCAAATTAATCTGGAGATAGCATAGTTAGAGGTCTGTACCATAGTGACAGCTCCATTTTACTGTTACACTATCACCTCACAAAGTTGAACAGCTGATCGGGTTTTTAGTCGGTCGGTCCAATTATTTCTAAATATGAAAATGTTTTACTTTCCTTTCGTTGTGCACCTACATCACTCATTTTTGTGCTAGCCCCAGCTCGGTTTCTGTTAATTAAAAATATCTACAGGTATTATTCTTGATTATCTGAGTGTTATTTTACGTCTCCATCACATCCAGTTACTCCAGGTGTCAGGTGTCTTCAGTTAAATGACAATTTTTTATGCGATTCACCACAACGCTTTAGAACTGTCTCGTTCTTGTTGTGGAAGGTTCCATTGTTCAGTATGTTTTTCCGTGCTGTTTATTTAACTTTAGTACGATTTTCTTCGCAAATTTTAACATATATATCGTACTACTGGTAAAGTAGTCCAGTCACTCACCCTTAGTATCTCAACGAGATATTGCAGGATATGATGACTTCCAAATAGAAAACGTTATGAGGCTATCCGTTTTGATATACGTTAATCCATTTTGAACGTTGAATCTTAGAAAATGCAATCAGCTATTTGTTTGTCAGGTATTGCACTATTAATCAATAATTCCTAGCTTTGTATATTCAGTAGTAAACTATTTCGTACTTTTTATCCGTGTCTAATGCTGGAACTACACACCTATAATAACTACTAACTACTCGACTGCACGTAGATTTTTAACATGACTGCAAACTCCAAAGCCTATTTCGGTTACCGGTGTTGGGACAGACTGCTTCCATCTGGTCAATGAAGTCCAGTAGAGAAACCAAATCAACAAACAACTTTGTTGTACCAACACTCCACCAAATAACGTGGAACTCACGACATGACAAGGGTTCAGAATTCTTCCACCGCTTTTGATGCTTGTCTCCCTTAAAACTGAGTTGTTTAACAACTTCTGTGAAGTCGACTTGCAGAAAAATCAAAGTCAGATGAATTAACGATTCTTTTGTGAGCTTATCTCCGGAATTGGATTTTTCATTATCAGAAATAACTTACTCAACAATTCGAAACACTGGGTTACCTTTAACCACTACATCAGGGCATCAGGCCGCGATAATCGTAACCGAATAGGATTAACTGGACGGTGTTCCACTTAGCATGTTTCATCACGAAGAATTCAAATTTGAGATAACTGACTGATTTGCATCAATATCAGTCTTACTGGTGAACAAAAACTTTTATTGTATTTTAAAAACAGTGCGAGACCAGACACTTTCTTCGTTGTAGCAATTAGTTTGAACATGAAGACAATGGTGAAGCCCTGCATTTTCCACAATATCTCCGTATGACGAGCTGGGCGACGGTTCTTATTGAGCACAGTTTCATGCGCATGAAAATGTAGATATTCCTTATTGTCCACTTTGTCCACTCTGTATTCGAGTTTCTCTTTGTCATGATACATATGAATAGTTAGTCTTAATCAACTGGGAAAGTGGTTGAGGGCACGGGTTCAGATGTAGTGAGATGATCATACTGAGGGTGAGACCAGTGGGGTAGCGGAAAACAGCGCAGTGCAAACCTATGCATTTCATCACTGTGTTGCTTTTTGACAAGATAGTGAATTTGCCAACGAATAATTAGATTTGTGTTACACCGCCCCCCAGTTACGTTGCTCATAACGTGCTCTCACATGAAGGAATCCGAACGTAACGGATTTTTATGCATTGGCTATTTTGGCTTTTCACGTGATGCTACTTTCGAACACTACGTGTTACGATCGCTCAGATCCGCAACCCCAGTTTGGACATTCTGTTACTGCCAGAAGAGGTGTTTCATGCAATATTCATATATATTTTGCGACGTTACTTTAATTAATGTAAGTAGTTACTGAACAATATGAAATAATGTTTCTGTTAGCAAACCTTCCGTCACATACACTGCATCCCACTTGCTCAATGCGGTGTTGTACACTCTAGTGATCGATTCCTTCTGATCGTCAGAACTTTACAACTCTAATTCTGTCCCATGCTATCAGCACATAATACAAAATGGATTGGTAGTAATGCACGTGCATTTGTGTTCAAATAAAATAGAAAAGTTGAAGATCGATCGTGTTCGTAATTGATAACTTCAGTAGAACTCACCTTAGTTAAAGGTAGGTGTTCACTTTTTTAGTAGCTTAACCGAAAGGCCATTCGTCGGAAAAGCTCGTATAAAACATCTGATCAACCAGCACACCAGCCCAGTGCACATTTGTGGATCCATATCAAACAGCTTTGGGAACGTGTAACTTACCCTGCCCATAGTGGCTTGTGACACAGAACGTTCAGTTGATCCAGGTGACTAGCATGTAATCACGATGTTCAAGAAAGACACACCAGTGGGTTGTTCACATCTGGTGTGAAATGAGGGACCTGGAGTGGAGAATGTAAATACAGAGATGACGTTTATACACATCGCGCATTTCGTTAAATTAGGTGCATTGTGTCGACATAAAATGTTTTCAATAACAGCCCACTGAGGTAAGAATCATGAGGCGGACAGTAAAGCAAGTTCGCCAAATTTGTGCTATCTGTTGGCTTGATGCTGTTGATGAAAGGGGAATTTACAGTATATTGAGTGATACAAAATAAATCACGACCAATGTATATCTTCATATAATTGCAAGCTTGTGAACAGTTACATGTCCACTTTGTATCGGCTTTTTGGCTATAATATAAAAAGAAATAATACTCCACCTACGGCCATACAGCATAAAAATGCCAATTTGTTATGATTTTTCAAACTGAACAAACGTAATTAAGATACGTCGAAAACGCCTCTTGAGTGTGCATAATCTACAGGTGTATGAATGAGATGTCACTGAATAGTTGTATGGGCTGGTGGAACAGTTTTTGTCAGTGAATCGTGTCTGCTGACGAATTCACTATGAGCTAAGCTCCAAAAAACGATAGTTTACCCAGTTGATGGAGCCATAGCTTGGCACTTTTGTGAAAACGCTCTCAGCCAACAGTGTAAGGAATAGGTGAATCTGCCCTATTTGCTTACATTCTTCCTCTACACATACTTTAGGTGGTCTGTGAGAACTGTAAGCAGCACGAAATGAGACTACATTCATGGCCAATACTGTCTCCAGATCTTAATTGAATCCAGCTTATATGGGACCAATTTGGATGGCAGATTGACGACAGACAGCCAATCATATACTAACATACTTAACAATAGCTCTGAAGAATGAGCAGAACATTGTTTTAGAATACCTTTATGGGAGACTGATAGTATTCGCAACGTGTGGAGTAGACGCAACGATATCGATAAAAATGAAACAACAAAATATTTTGGAAACATACGAAAGAGAACATGTCATTTGCTTCAATCAAGTCAAAACTTGTGCATTTTGGTGGACGATATATATCCATGCGGATAGTGTCCCTACTCCAGCGAGCACTCTTAGAAAGCAGATAAATAGGTCTGTCCTTAGGCAAAATCAGACTCACTGATGAATGCCACAAGGTTTGTCGTGTGCTTACGTAAAAGTCGCTGTGGGGATAAGAAGTGTGTTCGTTAAAATATAGAGTTCGCACAGTTTCCTAAAAGGTGGCCACAACAGAATATATATATATATATAGGAATCTATTGTGCACTGACCTGGGTTGATTTTGATTAATCAGCTTTAAAGTTGAAGTTAATCCACTGAATGCTTTCCAACCATAACACCGGCTTTGCGGTTATTGAGTGTGCAAAAACCACTCATGCAGAATACATAATATTACAGTTTAATAGCCAAACATCTAATTTAAGTTAATCAAGCCACCGGATCGTACTATGTTAGTCTACAAAACATGCCTATGTTTACAGTTTACGCCTTGTCACTTAAGCGAGCTTAGCACAACTGAAACAGTATCGTAGCAATCTGTGTTCATGAAAGCCTATAACGTTAGGTTTATGGACACATTTACTTCACGAAATCGGGGATAAGAACGGCGCTGTAAATCGTTAAACGCAGTCAAAATGTCTGCGTAAAGATTGTAGAAACACTATTCCATCCTTACTTCCGCTATGTTGTTTCTAGGGAAACGGAATAGGTGGAGCAGGCTAATTGCAAACTGTGGCTAGCATATGCCCTACTAACTAGCTTTAACAGGGGCAAAACTCAAGCATATTGACTCGTTTTAAAACGGGCTGTATGGGAAGTTTATGGGGTTATGAATGCTGCGATCAAGTGAGTGACTTTCAATTTATACTGCAGGAATTCCTGCAGTGTTTCAACTATGCATTTTACGATAGTGATAATGAACACGTATTAGTGCACACGTTTTCGATCGTTCATCTTGAGGCCGGTCTAACTCTATAAATCCCTTACTTCTTCTAACTGATTTGCTGGCGTTTTACAGAGCTACATGACATTAAAACTGACCCCACCTAGAATACCCCATGCAAACCAATAAACTATTCATGTTTTTATCTTGCTTTGTAAGTGGAAGTTCATTCATATATATCACATTTGTTTGTACCCAAAAGCTTACGCGTACCGCCGTTGTCGTGATGATCGAAGTCAATGGAAATTCTGCCGAGATGCAGTGAAACTGAACAAATGTTATGATCAAGCAAATTTGGCTATTCCATTCTGTCGGAAAACTTGTGGCAGATGTTTCCAAGCTGGAATATTTGGAAAGACAAAGCCGCCAATTAAAGGTATGTGTGACTGATTGACATGATTTGTGTGTCAAATTTACACAGTCAATGCAATGGTTGAGCAATACACACGGCCAACAAGGGAACAAAGAATGTGGTGGTGATTGATCGGTTACACAGTGATCACCAAGCGTCTTCTGCATATGAGCTCCTTAAAACACTAAGCATACCAATATTTCTCGCCCTTTCCAACATGCATTACGTGAACACTAAACTCAGAACAGTAACAGCCAGTCGCACCATTTCATATTGTGTTCAAAGGCGAATGCAATCGGCCTGCTTCACACACGCACAGCAGCTTAGGTCCTCGTATTCTGTTACTTGTAGTTAGGTTCTATCATCTCCCCTCTCGTGTACTGTCTTATCAGCCGCAATTAGCTTCTGTTTTTGCGTGCTGGAAGCGCAGATTTGCCACCTATGTTGCGTGACATTGGTATAACTGTTTTTTTTTCGAAATTTGTTAAAACTGTAAAGCGCATTAAAAGACACCTCAACAGCTGTTGGGAGTGAGTATCTTTAAACAAAATTCAGAGTTCTCTTGATCTTATAGCTCCGGATACCGTCTAGGATTCCAAAATGTAAATCGCCACGACTTTCTGGCGGATATTTGTGGTCCTCCATGTATACCAAAGCTTGTTTAAGGTTGATGAAAACTGAACTTAAACTACTGGAGGAACTTGGCAGTGTTTAGCACCTTCACTCAAAACAAACCCTTTGAGAACTTATGTAGAACCAAATTTAATAGCTTAAAGCTGACAATATCTTCATCCTGATAATAACTGTAGCTAGATGAAACAGTGTGCAGAAGGGTTTGCAAAGTAATCATTGCTGATCACATACAGCAACCAAACACAATGCACGGCATTTTCCTTTTGGTGTTGACACAGTAGTGTTTGACATTATGAATAAAACTGTAACCGACACGAAATATTCTGTGTTCAAAGAATACATGTTTTGTAAACCAGAATACATTTAGACTCTGAATCTGCAGATATGTATATATATATATACAAATATATATATATTTATGACAGTAATGTCTTAGACAAGACTACTGACATACCAGTTCAACGTGTGACACCACTGCCTACGCATAGTCCCAAAAAACACCTTTGAAGTAAATGTTCCCAGTGAGGTGAACAAATATGATGTTATCCTAACTTACTCACATGAATAGATTACACTTTCAATTTTCTTTTCTTAGCGTTTTTCAAAATTTAAGTAAAGCACGTGGCTTCTGTTGCAGCGTGTCTTGACCTTGAGCCACAGGATTGCCTGGGTCTAGTGGCCGAAGGCTACTGCTATTTTGACGGCTGGACCAAATTGAATTGCCAACGGTCTTGTGGTTTGTGTCCACCAGTATCAGTTGCCAAACGACAAACATACACAATTAACGCCAGAGCATACTTAGCCGCTTATCAGGAAGGAAAGTGTTTCAACAGATACGATGATTTGAAATGTGTGGTGTTTGCTGAACGCGGAGATTGCCAAAACAATCCCAATTTCATGACTAGCTACTGCGCTCTGGCTTGCGGAATTTGCGGGGGTCATAACAATTCCGAACTCTCCTATCTGAAACTCGACCCTGGACCATGTCGGAACTACATTGACGACGAGAGGTGTGATGCACTTGCCAATGAGGTATGTAATATAATCAAGTGGAAAACTGCCCACTAAATAGTCCATTTCCTGTAATTAACATCAATTAAATTTTGTCATGGGTTTCATTTTTAAATAAGACCTTCGACTAAATCTGATGAGATGTCCATTTTCAAAATCTATGCATAAGCCTGATGGAGCTTCTCCGCACACTTTGCTAAGTTCATAGGTTATCACAGTAGGGGAAACGATATTTACCTACACTTTCCTGTTACTATATTGGAGACCACATTTAAGCTACTAACTCGTAGTCACATCAACATCGAACACTGAAGCATACTGAAGAAACACCCTGTCAAGTGTGCACGTTTAGGGATCTGTAAGAATGAATTGGGATGGCGGATATTACATTTGGATTGCAGAATGTTTACACCTCATGTAGTGATAGAATGGAATTTTAAAACTCTCAGTTGGTTCAGCCGCAATCACAGAGCTGAGCAGCATTCTAATGTGAACAAACATTAATTTTGAAGCAGTTCTGTCTAAGGGGTAATCTACCTATTCCATAATCAAGCTTTGTTGAATAACCTGCTATGTGTTTCCGTCTATATGGTGGTAGAAAAGGAACTGTCAGTGGATGGGTTGAGACATGGACTGGTTTGTAACTAAGACTCAAGCCTCCACTCAGGTGCCCTCAATACGTGGCCCAATCTAGTTATTTCCACTAGATAAAAGATTTTTATGGCTTCCATAACTTATATTGCCCCGTCCCTGAAGATAGGTCTGTGTATTCTTCTTTATAGGTGAAGTGATAATTTAACAGAAAGATTTCAGGATGAAGAACTCCAAAATCCTTCTCAAAAATGTTTCTTTTTAACGAGGGCTGCACAATTTATAACAGGTTCAAAGTGTCTGCCATTAAGATCCCTATTTCCTGTTAACATACTGGTACCTTTGGTTTAAGGTCGCCAAAATAGCAGTCGATATAGTTCATGCGGCGAATGTGTGTGACACTGCATTTGCTCACTTTGGTCGGCAAGTTAGTTACCATGGTTGTGGAAGTTTAGATCGCTGTGCGGAAGTTTCGCATACTTCGGATACCTTAAAATTTGCCAGTTTTATCATCGGCGTGGAGCTGTATGGGGGATTTCGCAATGATATGTAGTTCAGGAACGAAAAGAACAAATATCGAGGGGTCTTGAGATGCATCCTAGCAATAAGCCGCTGCTGGCAAGAAACCAGGCTAATAACTGTTTACTCACCTTCACGTTCAGCCTATGCTCAGTTAGGCCATCTTAAAGCGCTCGCGTAGTGAGGATAGACGATCGCACCATACTACTCACACCACTATTCAGTAGCCGCATGGATCGAAATGATCGCGGGATAAATACGGGAGACATATAGGAAGGATCGTTGGAAGGCGGAGTGACATTTAATGGCTGTCGCCACATGACGGATTTGAGACATGGTGTCCATAGCGACTGGAGCGTCTTCAGAAGAGTGCGGTGTGCAGATGAGTGTTTTTGTTTCTAGTCCCGTTGAGAGGCTTAAGTAGTGTATTGGTTTCTCCAATAAAACAACCTTTGTGTCATCCGCCTTCTGGATTCACAACACTCGGATTAGGTGCGCATCAAATCCGCAGTTGTGGAGGTTTCACATTTGGTTAGTGTATTCAACCCAGCTGGGCTTAACGCTGTCCACCTTGAGGAACTGATTAGAATTAATTGGTTTTCACACCCAATTTACAAGCTTGTTCCAGTTTATTCATTCAATTTTATTTTACATAAACAGATTGACTAGTAGTTGATTCCTGGAAGAAGTTGTGCTGTGCAAATAACACACACGATGTATTATACAGTACAATTTGTTTTTGGGTCCCCTTCATCGATAGTATCGCATTCTGGGACGACGGTGATGGTTACTTATCATAAAACCGCGAGAAAAGACTCTGCCGCACATTAAAGAGGGGAGAGGAATTCAGTATGGCTTCAACATCATTGGCAATTACTCACAAATTTTGCAATTCCATAGACTCTTTGGCTACCCATTTCGAAAAGTAATACGTTCGAGTTTTGCTCTTGTTGGGGCTCTCCAGTGGAGCATACCCATGTCATGAGCTGGAAGTGAACTTCTGTCAAGCTTTCATACGGTAACCGGTTTGACCACGACATCATCTGTCACTTGTTAGACGGGATTATACTAACTTACACCAATGCAGAGGCTGTCTTTCTAACTCCAGGTAATGACCCCACGATTAGGATTTTCCTTCCAGATAGAATCACGGGAGTTACTGAACGTGTTGTGTGGTATGTCAACTATTGTTGAGGAGCTGGGCACTGGTGGCTAATATGATTTGCAGAACAACTTTGATTTCAGCAAACATAACTGTTTTCGGTAAGTCCTCATCTTAGGTTGGTATATTTGTATACTAAATCAAGTAGGAGTAAGGGAAATTATCGATCAAAAATAGTGCAAGGGTAAGGCGATTGTGTGAAACACAAACACGATTTCATTGTGGCTATGCTCACAAGGGAGGCAAGTTTTTGGAAATAAGTGTTAAATGGGGTGATTTGGGGGAATGACGGAATCAAACTGTCGTGTGGGTTGAGTGTGCGCGTTTGGCCGTGGCAATCCGAAGATGTGGACGAACTGCTTTTGAACACACAAATCCGGTTGACTTAATCGGGTTACGACCGCCTTAGCTATAGTCAGGATGTGCCACTTGGTCTTTCTTGACGCAGCTGCCGGGGCACGGTGGACGATGCGAAACGCCCAATCCGTTTCTGTGTGTCGGTCACGGTCAACCAGGTGGGCCAGAATGGATGAGTTAATGTTCTTTGTCATTCCGGAGCGAAGCCAAGCCGAGCAGTGTTCACAAGGTTTTTCGAATAAACGCTTAGTCGTGTTACCAGTGTACGCTGAACCACAGGAACAATCAAACGAATAGATCACAGTACGATAGCAATTTTAAGTATCTTTCAGATTAAGTGGCACCGTCCGTTTTGAGTGGGACGTTACGACGGGACTTGCCACATAGTAGGTACTGCCGGTCGCATCAGTTATTTGGCGCATTATCATCTCGGCTGTTGCATCCCATTTGAACGGCAAAGTCATGTAGATTTTTTCTCATTAGCAGTATTTAGTGGTGTTTGCGTTAGTCTTACTTGTGAGGCTATTGGCTAGAAGGATTGTTACATTAGGCGACCTCACCATCGCTGACGAGCGATTGCGCCTCAGCGCTGACGAAAATTAATTCAGCCTTCCTTATGTCTCGTAAATGGCTCAATGAACAGTCCGGTTTCCACATGAAAACGTGGGGGCGAGGGTTGTTTGGGTGAACCCCGGCCTTGATAAGTTTATGCACCACTAACGACCTCTAACAAGTGCAAAACTGCAACAGGTCCACTATTTCTAAAGGGACTTGGCCGATAAGACATTCTGCAAACAAAAACTTTCGGTCGGATACGAGTGTTGTTCAGTTTA
>QNGE01000881.1:7726-72917 GCA_008508345.1 Paragonimus westermani
GAGGAAGAGAGAGTTCCGATTGAATCTTGATTGAGAACCACACAAGTGTGTCTTCTCAATCAGGTCAAAGTTGCTTACTTCGTCGAATCGGCCAGGTGATATTTGGGATTGTCGACGGGTAGTTGGAGGCATGTTTGACTCGAATAAATTTTCTGCTGATTTTTAAAGTCAAAACTGAGAGCAATGTAATGACTCCGAACGAACGCGGCCGTCCGTATGCTATGCGGAACCTAGTCAAACTTTATTTCATAACAAGAGGTGAGTATGTTTTCTTGATGGAAATCAGATATACCGGGTGATTTTCTGTACAAACGTAACAAGTGGGATCAACTATTACGATAACTATTTAGCGTCATTGACATGACAGTTCTTGGATATTGACATCAGATCCGCTATCAGCAATGCAAATATGATTAAAATTCCATTGCTTTTCCAACAACACCATTGTCGTGTGACGTACGTGAGATATGCTCCGTTTTTGAGTGGGCGCTTGGAGAATCGAGGACTGAATCACCTGACCATGTGAGTCACGTTGCAATACCGTAACTTCTCCGAGAATTTGCACTTCATTTCTCTTGATGAGCAGAAACTGGATCAAACCCGTTCAAGAAGTTTGGACCGTGCATGGGCCAATGCGCGGTGACACTGGTGGACTGTGAGTATGCCAACCAAAAACTTACTGGTCACGGTATCACTGAGCATATCATTCATACAGTCACGAGTAATTTTGCGGGTGAAATAGAAATATCTGGAAAGGCCGCGATAGGAATTTCGGCCGCGGATTCATATGTCACCCTTGTTGATTGCTGCACCACTGACCCCATATCAAGCGCGGCATCATGTGCAAACTCTTGAACATGTCCGCCTGTGAGTATTGTGCACATTGCCTACTGCACTCGAAAGGAGACACAGTTACTACCCTGCTAACTTCAGTCAATCCACTCACGACTAGGACTTCCCTCCATATTGGAGTCACGAAAATCACTGGAACTGTTTATAGTGCCTTACTGTTGATACGTAATAGGGATTTTATTGACAAACTGAACAATACTTATGAATGCATGTGCGCTAATCTCAATGGAACTCACGTCTAGTTCAATTTTTCTGGGAGACTGGCTAAAACCTGTGTAAATGCGACAGCTGCGATCTCCTTTGAGTGGTGTTTGATCGGCAGAAAACATGAAACCCACAATGGATTGCTAAATGAGTCGGTCTGAATTAGATTTTTCGGCTGAACTGCTGGCAACTGATCGGAACTTTTAAACACCTCTAGTCTTTTGAAGTCTCTTGGAATTTTCGTTTGATTCAGTTCAACAGAAAGTGCCAAGCTGTGAATTCACCTTGATTTGTGTTAGTGACAAAAACATACCCTTACCTGGAACGTTTTCATCCCTAGTTATCGCGTTTGTGCGGTATGCGTGCTGAACGCTACTTCGCTGATCTCACGAGTTAGAGTTGAACTTTCAATCAAGGACAATCGGGAGTAATGTTCTAGTCATTCAACAATCTGAAGAACAGACCTACCAATAGATGGAATTGTGTACCGATCTGGGAACATCGATTCAGTATGTGGTCGTCATATCGATGCCAAAACCAGAAGCTCCAAACTTTGATGTGTGAAAAATATGTATCAGAATAAATGGTCTTTCGATATGCTGTGACACTCACTTTTCGATGCATTATGGAGAAAAGGGGTGATATTGTCGCCCTTCCTCTAACATAAGGATGAAAAAACCATGCGTTCTATTGCTTTCGTGCATGGGTCCGGCGCTCGGCTCGCGTCAGTGTAAAGGGCGGAAGGTTATGTGTTGAACTGGATAAAACCGTCATGTTGGCAAAAATCTGATAGAGAAGACACACTTGTGTGGTTCTCAATCAAGATTCAATCGGAACTCTCTCTTCCTCTCTCTGATAGAGTGCCCGCGTCATTGGGCAAATGTTTATTGTTCCGGCCTATCATTCGCCCAATCCTAACTGCACATAAATGACGTACAACTCTCCTGTCCACGCTATCCCGCTTGATCTGCATTATGTATCGTCTGAAATGCACTGCAATAAAAGCAGGACAATAACTGTGATAAGATTGGACGATCACACATTGTGTACAAATTCGATTAACCAACGGTAAGTAGTAAAATCGGCAGGTGGAGCGGAGTGCACCACGAGCCGCCTTATCGGAGTTCGGTGAACGAGGAATATTACGATCGTCTTACAGTACGATGGGAAAGTCCTCGGATTGATTTTGACAGCCAGTCTCCGCAACAATTATAGAAGGCTTGATTAGCTAAGTGCCCGTTTGTTGTTGCTGTTCGATAAAGCTCTGCTCTGATTTCATTATTTCTATGATCTATGAGTACACACAACGGGACGGCACAGCTGGTGGCCAGTCAAGCATATTTTAAAACTTGGACTGCAACACCACTTGTCCCCTATAGCAGAATAGCAAGATTCACTGGAATTTTAGCACAGTTTACATTGTAAATTGGAATGACAGTCAAGACAGAGAGTGGTGTATAATTTGTCGAGTTATCGTAAAATCTGGAGACGCCGTGAAGTTGAGCAATCTGAGACCAACGTCTAAACTATCAGCATAACTAATATTGTGGCTTGTACTGTTCAAGTGTGTTCCACTGACATTCTTGTTTCGATATGTTCGCATCGTTAGGCGGTCATTTTTAACGCCTTCCCGGATACTGTCAGGTGATTTTTGAGAGGCATTCCCGCAATATCCTGTGTTTAATGTAAATCCGGCTAAAACGTGCTGTGTACTCACTGGTTTCTACATTGGTAATATTATCTCCAGTTTCACGTTATCATCTGAAAATCAGTGTGCATGCCTATTTTCAACACAACTCCGAAGAATTTCTATTGGTCAGCTGTCAACGTCACCTGACCAATAGAGCCTTTTTGCTGAATCAGGTAGGCAGCAAATCATATTTCGTTTCCGTTTCGAAAGAACAAATCTGGGAAAATTAGCGCTCTATCCCGACCACGTTCTTCTGCCAGAAATAGGTCGTCGAATTCCTCAGTTCAGAGCAAGTTGTATATTCACGTGTGTATGGGTAACCTTAGCAAATTGCAGTATAATTCGTTGGTTTCGTTGTTCAGTTGACCCACCTGAGAACACTTTTCTGAGCAGCTACCTCGGCCTGCATATCGCACCAATATACTGAAGCTGAACGTTTCACGCGCATGATAATATGAATCCTAATTTTCGAGCCGACATAACGGTGTCTACTGCATGCGAATTTAGTTTCTGCTGCTTTTTAAAGTCACAACTGTAAGCAATAAAATGACAACGAACGAACGCGGCCATCCATAAGCTCCATGGAACCTTGTCAAACATCATTTCTTATTAACAGATGAGTATGTGTTCTTGATGGAAATCAGCTATACCGGGTGTTCTTCTGTATTAACCTGATAAATCTGTGCACATGGTGATGGTTGCTGGTTTAGTCACTCGATGAGCAAATACACAAGAAAAGTTGACGAGAACTGTTCGGTTTGCGTCATACAGCAAACTCGCAGCAGGACAGTGGCAATTCCGGAATGAAAGCAACATGAAAATTCAGGATTCAAGTTGCACTTCAATCAGAGCTGGTTGCAGCAGTCGAATTGTTGAAGGCACAGTAGTCGAAACCGTGGCCGGAGTTTTCTTCCATGTCGTGGCAAGGTTATACAACGGTGGCCAGCACTAAGGAGATTGCAACGTCGGTCGGCCTGTCATGTCAAACTCATGCACATAACGATCACTCAAGTACTGCGGGCCGAAAGCAGGATCCGGAAACCCGAACGATTCAAGGGAGGTTACAATTGACGGAATCACTGAAGGGACTCATAAATTCGGTCTTTCCAGGCAAGTCAGGTTGGCGAGTGACACCAACACACGGCTATAACCACAGTCAGGCCAGCTGGTACAGGAGGTGTGAGCGAATTTCAGATCTAATCACTCAAATTAATAGTGCCCGGGAACAGATCACCACAGTTCCCGGTCGGTGATACCTGACTGTTGACTAAGTTCTTGGAGTTCAGAAAACAATGCGGGATCAGGAATCAACACGCATCAATGAGTGAGAATGTACGGAGTGAAAATACGAGATTTCACAAACGGCGCAAGCTATCAGAACATTGTTCACTGAACGTTCAGTAGCAAAAGCCACATTCTGGAACAGAACAGATTTGCAAATCAATAAAAGCTTGATTGGGAACTAACAATTTTTCCACACAAACCGGAGTACGGCATGATTTGTTGGTAGGTATACCACAGCAATTATGGACTCTGACGTGACGTCTTTCAGCTGTTTTCAGAACTCTAAGGAATATAGGACAATTGCGTGGTTTTATGATATCTCTGTTGATATTTATCGTTCCACTTCATATCAACATGCCGCTTTAACTATATGTTATTTCCGTAATGAAACCAACTTGCTTCGTTGTTGAGGTTTCTATGGACAGCTCATTCAGAACTGGTTGTCAAATTGGTAGCCATTGTCTTCGGCGAAACAACTTTGTCCTGACGAATGATATGTCCAGGACGCGGAGATTATTCAGTTTGGGTTGTCTTAAATATTTCTGGCGTTCGGATTTCCGTCAAATGGGCTGAGTTGAAGACATGCATACTGTAAGAAGCGCGTTTTCCACCGCTTGGTTGCTGATGTCGATTCGGTATTCATATTTGCGACTCAACGGAGGTGCGGGGTCTCGGGTCACTGATTCATTCCGTGATTTTGTTTGTGCCTCCAAGTTCCAACCAAATTTGCCTTCTCTGTACAGAGGTGTTAAGTTCATATCTGGAATTCGCATTACGATTGGACGAACATGCATGCTATTTCAGTCACTTCGTCATCCCGCAGTTTCCCTGAAGCGTCTTATCCTACTTCTTGGATGTCACCTTGATTTCTGATGCTCGGCCTCTGCAGCTTTTGCTGCTATCATTAATTACCGGTTGCTATGACATCGATACCTATCCGTCAGCTGAGCGATTTGGACGGCTGCAAACCCCAACTGGCAACAGTCACTTCGCAGTAGCATGGTCTGAGAGCAGCTTTAATCGTTAGAATGAGCCTAATTCACGGCAGACTGTTCAGACATTTGTCTGAGGCAGCATTATGAGTAGGCATCCAACAGTATGTTTGCATTAAAACTCTAGACAGTAGTCCATTTCAGTTCTATCATAGCTCGTCGCGCTGACTCAGAGTCGTCGTCAGCTACAGTTTCTCGTACTTATCACCGGTTTGCTAGGTTTCTCTGTCAGTCTGTTCTGCAAATACCTTAGTGTTGTTCCAGAACTCCATCTAGAATACAGGGACGTCCTTTCGAATTTTCCAATTTCCGAGCGTCGTCATGTCACTAACCGCTGTGTCTAGAAACAGGCTAATAACGGGAAGTTAGTTGATGAGAAACGAAAAGGCATATTCCGTGTTGAACTACGACACAACGTAAAAACACCCTAGCATAATGCGTATTTCCGATAAGCGACATGCGCGTGGAAGTTTGTGCGAACCGTATGCTGTGCGAGTAAAATTCACATTCATTTCTTACTATTGATATAACCCACTAGTAGTCCAGTTTTTCAACGTCGCAGTTCTCACAATTTACCACGTAATACGTGCCCGTCAGGCTGTATCCCTGACCGTGAGTTAACCGGGCTTAACTAATAGATGTCCGGTACTTCCCGAATCACGGCTTCTTGCAGGTGAGTTAAGGTGCAGACCCACCTGCCAACAAAGCTCTGGTACTGAATAGATATAATTTCAAACACTCAATTATATTTAACCGCTTCGTCAGAGCAGAAGGCAGACATATATCAGGGTATGTTAATATTGTATTTGCCGTCATCAGTCAAAGACTCAAAACATGCCAAAAGAGAGATACTGACCTATTCTTGTTAGTCAAGGCTAACCATTTAACCAACGATATGATGCGCAAACTAACTTCTGCTTTGGCTTGAATGTATGCGGCTGCGCAGTTGCGTTTAGTTCAAACCACCAGAGGTCACCAAGCTGACCCAGTAGACACATTCAGGGTAATGTCTTGTAATCGAAGTCGAAGTTATTGGTTTCCTGCGAAGTGTTGCTTATCCGAACTTACCTCCAACGTTATGTGCACGAAAATGGTTGAGACAGCCTACCCGGTTGCCATGGTCGTGACTACACTACACATGGTGTGTTTGTGGGCGTGTCAAGTCCCTGTTTCTCCCATTTCTATGCTGTACATAGTGTACTGCAGGAGACCCAAACAATATTCTCGGAACACTGAATTCCCTCTATCCAGTCCATCAAGATGGCAAGAAGGTATACACTGGGAGATGCAAGCCTTCTGTCGATCGAGGGACACATCCGGAAGCACTGACTATCGGTCGATATCAGTTGAGTTGTGAGTGGACATAGCGGTCATTCGAAAATACATTCGCCAAGGAATTACACAGTCAATGAAGAGTGGGTGAACACGAAGCATGTCCAAAACACCCACCGCAAGTTGTTCTTGACTGAAGTGGACTGGAATAAAGCTACTTCGTTTTGCAATCACTTCCGAGGCAGGTCGAGATCACTGAACTCATTAAATCTGCAAGTCGATACGCAAGGATATGCACTACTGACGGGCTCTAATGGGATCGAAACTCTAGTTTAGTGCCTGTTTTCAAAAGAGGCTGGCTGCAAAATCCATTTGAATACGGAGGCTGCAATCAAATATGAGTGGTGGTCAACTGGAAAACAAACCAAATCCCTGACTACTCACCGGTAATTATTGCAGATTGTTTGGGCAAGTACAACCAGACTGAGTTGTTCCAAGCGCTTTTGCCCATACCTCTATGCTTGGGGACAAGTAATCAACAACGCACACTTCATCGTTTTTCGATATTCACCCAAATGGCCAATGCAATCTGAGCACTATTCGTACTGTCTCCACTGAACCATCCTGATCATTAGGTTATACGTGATTTCCATTACAGAGGGAACTGGATTGGTGAACTTCTGTGTATAGCAAGATGAAGGCGGATTCACACACAGTTGTCGTGTAACTATTGACTGGAGGGGATTGGAATAAAGCTATTTTGTTTCACAATCTCTTATGGCTTTCAATGCTTCCATTGCGGGTAGACTTAAGGTGAGATGGTGAGATGGCTGTAGTCACGATCAGTGATTGTGGATTGTCCTTAGCCGTGCATTGTATCCCACGTTACTATCGGTTAATGCACTCGTTAGGCGCATGCGTCCGGGGATTTGTCATACCCTCACCGACGCCTATAGTTTGAATTTCGAAAATGTGAACGAACGGGTGTCCTGGACAGTGTACTGAAATCAACAAAGTATTCATGGTTGTCTGCTTTCCAAAGTGTGCTCCGCAAGTAGAATGAAAGCCACAACATTAAATTCGACGTTGGTTTTGCCGTTTTAATAATTGAAATTTGTAAGAACCGGTAGTACACCACTTTTCCAGACTGAGACGTGGGTTTTCAACACACTCGGATCAGCAACATTCATGATTCCAGTTTTACACCACACCCAACACGCATGGGTTTGAGGTCAGCGTATTCAGGTCCTCGGGGAAGTTACCACCACGAAAACAGGCTCCAGGCGTACGTGAGGAAATTATCTGAGAAAATCGAGCAAACTATCCGTGATATACTTTATGGGTTACCATGCAAGCATCGCCGTAACGGAGTCTTAATATTTAGCCCCACCAGCAAACTGTCAGTTTGTTCCGTCACTCAAACTCGAGGCCAAATCCAGACACATATGGTGGAATAATGGAGCGCCAGAGAACTGATTGTCAGTCCGACAAAAACCCGTTCTCAGGCAGATACTTGTTTTCGTACGTAATAGCCCACAGAGCATTTTCTTCGAGAATCATTCAAGCAGATGCTGGCCAAATTGTGGTGTAATCAATGTTGTGGCGGTGAAGAACTGATGATGCGCAAACACACTCCATCGTGAGCACAATGTAACTGCATCTTAGCACTAGCTGATATCAATGCGCTGTCAGTTACACAAATGGAGCTAAACTGTTAGCAGCCACTGCGCTCAAGTTTACCGCCGTTTACGGTCCCTTATTATTGTGGAACCAGGACAGGGCATGCTTTTTTCATTGTTGATGGTTGTATGNTCGGATTGATTTTGACAGCCAGTCTCCGCAACAATTATAGAAGGCTTGATTAGCTAAGTGCCCGTTTGTTGTTGCTGTTCGATTAAGGTCTGCTCTGATTTCATTATTTCTATGATCTATGAGTACACACAACGGGACGGTACAGCTGGTGGCCAGTCAAGCATATTTTAAAACTTGGACTGCAACACCACTTGTCCCCTATAGCAGAATAGCAAGATTCACTGGAATTTTAGCACAGTTTACATTGTAAATTGGAATGACAGTCAAGACAGAGAGTGGTGTATAATTTGTCGAGTTATCGTAAAATCTGGAGACGCCCTGAAGTTAAGCAACCTCAATCGTACCTGCTAAACTTTTGGACGTTGCTCCGTGGTATTTGGGTTATTCGCGATCGTTCGTCAATTGGTTTGTAAGCGCTGGTTTTAAACCATGGCTTTCTGTTGTCCTTCATTTCATGCGTACAGCTTTGTTCACTTTACAGTGTTTTCGTTTTCATACGTTTCTCGGGAGTTATCCTACATCCATATGTAATATTCTGTGCCATGAATATCGCAGGTGCACGTCGTACACATATTCCATAAAGTTATTCTAGCCCTCTCATCAACTGCATAAACTGATTATCTACATTCCCTCGAATCGGCTTATGCATGAGAGGAATCGAAACAGATTTACTGTTCTGAGACTTGAGTTCAGTCAACTTACCTCACTTTCTACCTACTACGTACGTTTCCTGAATCAATTTGTTCACATTTTATTCTACATCACATTGTAATTAATTTGCACCTGGCTTTGTGGTTATCCGGCTGTTTGCCTTCTAACCGTTCTCTACATCTCTACTTTCCACTACCTGGGTTTTAAACAACTGAGTGATTCATTGACTGATTCTGTGATTGGGGTTTGGCTTAGTCAGCCTGACTAGATGCACTGTGCTGATTGCCTTACACATCTCTCTTAAGTGACCCATTGTGCATTGCTGTTGATCAACACAAACTTGCACAACTACCCACCTCTTCAAACTCGTATTTTGTTCACATACGGAAACTCAATTTCCGGAGCTCTTACTCCCTGGAAAAACGACTGAGTGAGCCGTTTATTCACACAACGCTAGTGGGCACCAGTACCAATACATATCAGTCGGACCGTTTACACCCCACACCAAGTTCTCAACGAGGTGGCGCCCACCTCGGCTGCAAAGAAGCTTATGCTGCTACTTGGGACTATAAGTCGACATACTCACAGTGAGATTGTGAATGATTGAATGAATTAACATGTGCACTAAAATTTCACTTCAGCAGAGACGAATCACCGATCTTGACAATGTATCTCTACACTGCACACTACATCAACACTTCAGAGTCCATGAACATCTTCTATCCACGCCAGGACATCATGGAGGTGCCGAGATCACTGAATGCCATAGAATTCAAAGATGATTGATGAATGACCGTTTAAGTCATCCCAGTTCTCAGGACTTATTCCCGTTAACTTATGAGTGGTAAAAAGAGAACAACTTGTTGAAATTCTGCTTGCTAAATGGTGCAGACGTTCTTAGCACTGATGTTAGGAATGAAGTGCACATATTGTATACTACGGTATACTCCAATGGTTGGCCCACGTTCCAGAATTTCGCTTATAAACACGGTAAAGCACTTTCCCTTTAGAGCCAAACGGATCAAATTGCCCACTACCTCGTGAGTTAGTAATCACTAATTCAATGGCATTTCATCCGGATGAAAGAATCGCATAGAAAAAGGGAGTCACGCAGCCGGTTGGAGATTTTGAAAGCAAACACAACTGTTAGTGGCTCTAACATTTCATTGTGGCCACATCACTGACTGGGAGAATTTTCAAGTCCGATTGTTCGTAACACTCATCGGATCAGTAAAGAAAATCGTGTTTTGCTGCATCAATTTTAAGGCTGTGCACAACACGTGTAGGAATCACTTAGACGCCTAAGTGACTAAATGAAAACAAAAAGCGGAATTCACGTATTTAGTAAAACTTTGCACTTCAACTGGAAAACACAGTGGGACAAAACAGTTTACATTATTGTATGCATGAGTAACAAATTTGTTCTGCAGATATCTACACCTAGAGAACGTAATAGGGTAAGAGATACCGCAAGCTTTACTTTGATAAATGCAACAGAGTACGTTCGTCTGGTTACCGTACATACGTTCTCTGCACTCCAGATGTGCAAATATTTGAACATCCAACATTTTGCGTGAAACAGTCAAACCGTAAAATCTGTCTTCTTGCACGTCGCTCAGTTCAATTATAACTTGGTTTTGCAACCTCACAGTGGTAAACCTGCGCAGATGATGCAGTCTTGCTCATCTCACTTCACCATGGATCTATTGTCTACCTCCTGACGGTGAATCGGACGGCGAAGTACGTTCAGGTCATTATCCGCAATATCTGGCTGACAACTGTGCTTATCGTCGGAATATTAGCATAGCACATTTTATTGCAAGACGCTGTTTTGCCTCTGAGATTCCGTCGATTTTTCACGAGAAGGTGATCCGTCCACACAAATTCAGCCATGTAGTTTCGGTCAAATATAATACAAGCTCGCTCTCGATCGATAACTACCTGTGGTTCTTTGATGACAACCAAACACCATCTGTCTTTAGAAAATCGAAAACAGATCGAATGATAGAGTGGCAAATGAGTAGTTTTCAGCAAACAATGACAGAATGTGGCAACATTCGCTTCATTCCTGTAGTGCTTCAAGGACCACTGTGACTGTTCTTTGCGGTCTATTTTTCCAAGCAGTCATGTTTCGTCAAACAGTACTATACGAGTAAAGTGTGAGATGACCGGATTGAAGATGATGTCAATACGAAGTACTCTGAATAAAGTGATCTTTCTCAGAGGCTGTCAGCTGATCACCATTCTTCAATAGGCTTCCATACAATCACCTATTCGTTTGTATACACGGAATGACCTTCGCCACAAAATCGCACTTAAAACTGCCCACAGTGTTCGTATTGACGTTGCACTCTTCTATCCTCACAGACAAGTCCGTATCAAATTCTCCACAGTGCGACATCCTCACAGTTCGCTGAACCGATCATCACAATCTATCAACCCACCATACCGAGCGTCAAGATACTGACACTGTTGCGACAGACGCTTACGAGCACGCATTGGCAGTTGATTTATCAGTGTGCAGGAGGAGTCTTTGGAATTTGCCTTAGTGTTTATCACTCACAAAAGTAGGTTGGATTCGGCCCATCGATGGATGTCCAGCGCCTGTTGAGTAGTGATTTATTGTATTAACGTTTGAACAACCAAGAACGATCTATCGTCACATGCTACCTACTCTGTGTATCAGGGATTATTTTAGCAGTAATTCAAAGTCAAGTGATGAACAAATGCATTACGTTATCGTGTTAAGCCATCGATAAGCCTATGTTAGACGTTGGAGATGAACGTTGACATCGAGAAACAAACGACACGCAGCTTAGATTAGCAAATCGACAGCTTAATATGCGTCTCAACCAACCGAAAGGAGAATTGTCTAGCTTGGTTTGTTCGGGTAAGACGGTGCTGCTGGCGTTGATTCGAATACAGCTGAAGCCCAGATTTTCACAGTTGGATCTCTCCTCAATTGACAGATTGACCTCACCACCTTACCATAATACACCCAAGCACCAGAGTCTTTTGCGGCAACGTATACTTCAGTATTCAATAACTTGAGCATTACTCAAAAACTGACCGGGGCTATCGAATTTCAGACAGCCCCTTACAGAAAATCTTCTGATCCAGTTCACGGCGAGAATGAACACTATTGCTGTGCTTCTTTTCAAAAGCAGCTGACCGAAATGACTGTGGGGATGCGACAGTCATGATCAATTATGAGTGATGTCCTATTCGCGTGAAACCAATATCCTGTGATATTCATCAGTGACTCAGTATTCAACAGAAATGAGAAGAGGCGTGAATTACGCCCTCGCCCTAGGCGAATGCTACAGCGGATCTTATTGCAAACCCACTGGCAATATTTGGCAGCTTCACAGGGCTCACGAAATCGCAGGGAAACTAGATTTCTGAGAGAATAGTAACAACACAACACAACAGCAAAAGTTATCTGCATCACAGTTCACAGGGTAAATATGCAAATATGACAAATAAAACTAGTCATTTTTGCACACTACATTGGTAGACATCTTTACCTTTCATCCACTGGACGCTTGCAGTCAAACTGTCCCATCGAATCGATTTTGCCAAACAGTTACCCGGTCAACATCAACACTCGTGTCTGCTGTTGCTCATCCGTGATATGTTCACGCAAATTTCGATCCCATATATATTTTCATGTTGTTGAACAAATCTGTTAATCCAGTGTATACGGAATATTCTCGATAGTTCACAGCATAGCTTAATCGATAAAAGGCAAAAATGCACTAAGTAGTGAGCCGGCGAAGTGCAATTTTAGGACCATGATTAACAATGATCAGGGTTATTGCAGGAGTTCCACCATCATATGGGCTTGATTCACCTACTGAGGGTCGGAGAGTAGGAGTGTAGTCAAATCACGTGCGCGACGGGCACGGCACAACAATAGAATATGTTTAGCAATGATGAAAATTTTGCTTAATCCTGACTACCGCGTCTAAAATCCGTCCTTCAAAACGGTAGCTATGTTGGTTCTGTTTGCATAACTGACCATGTCGCGTTCCTAGTGTACACCGACTACCCAGAAGATCGAGTGAGCGAAGTCAACAAGAGTGTGTTCCTATCAGTACAGCAACTGTTTCCTCGAGCGACCGTGAGTTGTAAGCAGCCACTCAACCAGTGTGAACGAATCAAATTGTTGTTTTCGGCGTCCTCTGTGGTGAAAATCCGGTCGATTCACTGCTTGTTCAAGCCTCGGTACCACAGAAGGCCTGGCAGGGGACCAATCCAAATGTCACGTTAAAGCCACCACATTAGGATTAGGCGTCCGCTGAGGTGGTAATCTGGATCATATGCAAGACACTGGTTGTTCTATGTAGCAATTACATTTAGCCACTTCTGCCATCTAAGCAATTAGAGGGTTACTTCGAAGGTTGGAAGATGTGTGGAATAGTTACACAAACGGTGAAAGAAAAATGACGTGAATATAGCAAGACTTGGGGGTTGAAAAGTGGAGAAAAATGGGCCACCGACAGCAAACGAACCTTTGAACAACAGAAAGAGTAACACAGTCAGTGTGAATCTGCTCGTAACTGGGTTTCTTCATCCTTCTTGTTGTTCCAGAGTCAGTGAAGATTGGAATAAACAAAACGTAAACCGGTCAGAAGTGCACACGACGTGTGAACGGAAACCGGGGGATGTTGCGGGTTAGAATTATGACTCATAAACGAAAGAGCGCGCGTTGCATGTGACTGGCGATTTGGACAATAAAGATTGTGCTTTATTGGACGCCTTCTCGCCACAATTAGATTTAAAATCGAAGTCCGCGCCATGGGCTATTCACCATACCCCTCCTGTGGCCATGGAGGAGTTATGTGAGGTCGCAGCAAAACGACGTATAATTTGAATTCCAACTAATTGGACGAATCAGAAAGGTGTCTTGACTTGAGTAAGATGACATCTGGGGGAGTAAGCGCTCTAGACAGTGTGTGCCCACATCTCGACAAAACACAAGTTTGAAGAGGCAAATAGGTGAGCGGCTTGGCGACAACCAACTACCAGCAGATTAAGGTGGCCGCTGTATAACTTGTGGTAAAGCTGGAGGGCGAGGAGCGCAATGCATGCTATTTGAGCATGATATCACGCTGAACGGTTCAGAGACCAATGCAGTGAATCAGTGAACCACTGAAAACCCAGGTAGAGAAATATAGTCAGAAGGATTGGGAGACATGTGACAAGGGAACCACAGAGCCAAATACGAACCGACTGCAGTGTCACTAAGGAACAAAAGTTGGGCAAACTGATTAAAATATGGAGATGACGAGTGAGATATGAGACAGTGTGGCTGAACTCAAGCCCTGGAACCGTCTAGGTGTGTGTAACAGTAAATCTGTTTTAATTCTTTTCACTCATAAACAGGTTGTGGTGAAGATGTATGGTCAAGCTGTACATCTTAGGAGAGAGCATTAAAAATTCGTGTGTGCAATTGTGCATACAATTGCGTGTACTCCTCTCACTCACTGGAATCAAGATTGAAAAATGCCTCGTAAGCTCAGATAAATTTGTGGGATTGCTAAACTTGTTCACTTCCCTAATTCGGTCGGCATCCGTCCTCGTGATATATCGTGGACAGAGCAAACGTAACTGAGGCGCCAGTCACGTGCGGCCTGGTAATACGACACTGTCAAGTCACGCAAAAGTACCGACAAGGTAGCCAACCCACCTCAGCGACTATACGTCCGACTGTCAGACCACCGACTTCCAAGTGACCTTCGAAGGTCAAGTGAGAGATGGCACTGTAGAAACTCTGGATCGTATGAAGATCCGCAGGTTACAGGATAGCAGTTTGTGGACGACCGTGTGCCATGGCCACGTGTCCATCGGCTGGAACAACAGGCATACAGTTTTTCAAGTGTGTACTGATTTCCTGGAGGTCACTGTTTCAAAATCCGTCAAACAAGTGAATATTGTGTGGTTGGAGCTCAAAGAGAAAGTAGGGTGACTGGTATACGTCTATCACATATTCGCTAACCAACTGTTGCACGTACAGAACCATGAAAGTGAGGGTGCCTCGAAGTAACGAAATAAACTGCTCATTGCTCTCTGCATCTATTCCTATTGTGGCGAGCTGCATTTTGGCTGCATCTAGCTCGTTACTCACATTTGGTCTAACGAATCCGTGTACGACGGGTGTTCGTACAACTTCGTCACTGCTATTTCTCTGCTTTTTGTGTAGTGTGTTTCAAGTAACCCTTGTAGTGTGTGCGTACCGCACATCCAGCGAGATAACGTGAACAGGAATGCAGTATGCCCATATTCCGCTGGCATCTGCACGCGTGGATTTATCTTCAGTGGAAACTACTTCACCCTGGCCGACAAACGGTTTGATAACTTCTAACCAGCCACCAATTTGGTTCACTGCGCTAATGTGCCAGCCAAAGTGCGTACTGGACAGCTTGTGCCAACCAATCTGAGCACCCCGCTGAACCACGTCCTTCCTCCGACCAGCTATCGGCCTGATGACAAAACATGCGGTCCCATTAACTTCACAGTGATTCTGAGACAGTCATTTATGTGCACTAGAGATTGGGCAAGCGGTAAGCAGGAACAAATCTTCACAGAATGAAACAATCACTGTAGCTGAGATAGAGAAGAACGTCTTCATGGAACCTCGGTTGTCAGCCCAATCAGGTCGACAATTCCGATTTCATTCAGTGTGCTGGGTAATATTCTGGATTACCGATAATCATTTGGGAGCGTGACTGTCTCATGGTGGGTGTCACTTACATTTGTCTGCCATTTTCGTATCCAAGTAAGCTTCCAGCTATCCTCTTTGAAGTGCAAACACTAGACTCTAAATTCATTATTGTTTGTGTGTGTGTGTCAACTGTGCGTATCGTAGCCACTACCAAGATTTGCAGTGTGGTCATGAGGTAATCGAACGTGTGGTCACATCTGAGTTTTCACTCGCTTGTGATTGTGAGTATTTCTCCTGTTGCTTAACCACTACAGGAGACGTTGCAACAGGTCTCCCGTTAAGTCCTGTGGAGTACCCTAATAACAGGAGTTTTTAGTCAAGGTGGAATCTCGTCCGCTGTATGCTTGATTGCTGATGTGTGATCGGGGATTCGGTTGATATCACTTAAACAGGACGCATGTTCAAATCTTCGTAGTGGTATGGATATGGGCTACCGAAGAACTCGACTGCGAACAAAATTCTAGTCTAACGTGTAAATTTAAAGAAGGATGGATGGGAAGCCTAACCAAAATATAATGTAATGTCGTGTTGATAACGGGAGATTTATCGTCACAAAAGGAATCGGCCGTATAATTATTCCACTGTGTGTGCAACATTCAAACGGTTAACAGTTCTGCAATCAGGACATAAATTCCTGTTGACGTGAGTTCTTCTCACCCATCTTTGCCACAATGTTCAGCTTTGTTTTAGGTTAGCAAAATATCCATACCAAATATAATGCGAGGTAATCCAGAAATTTCGATTTCGTGTTTGCTGTTATGACACATTAAATAGATAACCCTAAGAAATCATCCACAGCTGGGAGTACTTTCCGTTTGTGCTCCTGAACAGGAACCGAATAAGTTTCAACCCCAGCGTGGTTCGTAATTAGAAGCTTTCCGTTTCATGTGAGTGTTATTCATTTATTTCGTTGAAATGGACAAAAGTGCAATGTAAATCCATCCACCAGGTCGAAATTGGGTAGCCCTTCAGCATTTGGTATCCTTATACGGAAGCTGGCCCACAAAGTTGCCGCTGAAAGCAAAGGGTAGAGGATTTTACTGTCATCACACAAGAGGACACTAATACGGACGAAGACCACCACCCGAGATGGTTAAGAGCTGAAATAATGGAGACTGTTCAAATTGTCGTGCTATTTCTCTCAATCAATGGTTCGGTAAGTGCGAACGAAATTGAGGAACGAACGTGCATGAAATAAATTGAAATACTGGTCAACTCACGGTGGCGAATAGCGGCACACAAGGTAGAAGGCAGTTGGAAATTTTGGGTGAAAGTTGGCCAGATTTCTACAGAACTGCATGTAGCATCCAAGTTTCGTTGTATTGGCCCAAACAATCTGTAAAAAGGATATCATTCTAAAATTACTTAGTGATAAGCCATACATTCTTCTTCAATGTTTTCGGTAGTCAGAGCAGTTTAAAACTAAACTTGAATGAATAAAGTGGACAGAATCTACAGATGAGTTCACCAAAAATTGAAATGGCAAATAAAGTTTTTCCGCTGCAAAAGTAGTTCTTACCTGTGTGTAATGTCCGGTTACCTTCGTGGGATTCTCAACTATCGGTGCATATGTATAGTTCAAATGTTCATTGAACCAACCTCGAACCATCCTGAAAAATGGAAAATGCTTCCTATTAACTACTGAAGCGAACCCACAATAAACAAACACGTTAGGAATGTATCAGCTTGCTTAACGCGTAGCCAAGTACGTGAACGATTCGACCATCACAATATTATTACTGGAGGCCGCAAGTGTCAGGAAATGAAGTCAAATCAAAGCGACAACGAGCTTTGTGATATTCGTAAGATCAATTCTCAACTCTTTTATATAAAGTCAGGCTCATGTGTAATTTATTCATAGCTTGGAACTGGTTACATTCAAAACAAAAGGAAGAACGACAAGTGAGTTACAAAACATACAAACTTCGGTGTATGATGAGCACNTAAATTCCTGTTGACGTGAGTTCTTCTCACCCATCTTTGCCACAATGTTCAGCTTTGTTTTAGGTTAGGAAAATATCCATACCAAATATAATGCGAGGTAATCCAGAAATTTCGATTTCGTGTTTGCTGTTATGACACATTAAATAGATAACCCTAGGAAATCATCCACAGCTGGGAGTACTTTCCGTTTGTGCTCCTGAACAGGAACCGAATAAGTTTCAACCCCAGCGTGGTTCGTAATTAGAAGCTTTCCGTTTCATGTGAGTGTTATTCATTTATTTCGTTGAAATGGACAAAAGTGCAATGTAAATCCATCCACCAGGTCGAAATTGGGTAGCCCTTCAGCATTTGGTATCCTTATACGGAAGCTGGTCCACAAGGTTGCCGCTGAAAGCAAAGGGTAGAGGATTTTACTGTCATCACACAAGAGGACACTAATACGGACGAAGACCACCACCCGAGATGGTTAAGAGCTGAAATAATGGAGACTGTTCAAATTGTCGTGCTATTTCTCTCAATCAATGGTTCGGTAAGTGCGAACGAAATTGAGGAACGAACGTGCATGAAATAAATTGAAATACTGGTCAACTCACGGTGGCGAATAGCGGCACACAAGGTAGAAGGCAGTTGGAAATTTTGGGTGAAAGTTGGCCAGATTTCTACAGAACTGCATGTAGCATCCAAGTTTCGTTGTATTGGCCCAAACAATCTGTAAAAAGGATATCATTCTAAAATTACTTAGTGATAAGCCATACATTCTTCTTCAATGTTTTCGGTAGTCAGAGCAGTTTAAAACTAAACTTGAATGAATAAAGTGGACAGAATCTACAGATGAGTTCACCAAAAATTGAAATGGCAAATAAAGTTTTTCCGCTGCAAAAGTAGTTCTTACCTGTGTGTAATGTCTGGTTTCCTTCGTGGGATTCTCAACTATCGGTGCATATGTATAGTTCAAATGTTCATTGAACCAACGTCGAACCATCCTGAAAAATGGAAAATGCTTCCTATTAACTACTGAAGCGACCCCTCGGTTTGCAATTTTATGACTGGTTTTTGCAGCGACTAAACTTTTAGGCCATATGGTCCTATTACCACGTCACAGGGATATTTCGATGAATGAGATGAGGACACATTGGCTAGAGCCAGCGGTCACAAGTAAGTTTTATTTCCGTGGATGACCAGATAGAGCGGCGACATCTTGAGGTTGTATGGATGAAAAGTATGGATTCGCAACATTGTAGCAGATGGGTTCAACTGTCGATGAGAGCACACCGTGGAGGGGATATCTATGATATGTGATCGAACTAGAGGGGTTAGCTAAGGTGTCGCGCTAACCACAACCGACAGTCCGGTGGTGATCATCATTTTACATTTCAATTGAACTTATCACCGACTTGGGGTAATGAGTAACTAGGGTGTAACCCACATGTGATTGCGGATGGGCAGCTAGGCGTGATAAATTAGTTGTGTGAATTAACGGTCTACACCCGTATCTCACAGGCATCGGTGCAGAGATTAGATCTCATCCAGACTATACATGCACAACGCTGTTAGGTCCAGATAAGTTCGAGACTTGAGCTGATAGAGCTATTTGTCTGAGTATGCTGACTGGGTCTTCCACCCAAATGCAGTTGTTATTGCAAAATATCAATGAGTTTAAGTTTTTAGTAATCCGAACGATTGACATATATATATATATACACACTGATTTTATTCAGTGGCGGTTGTGTCGACATGTCATCTCACGGGACTTCTCCCACAGTTGTCCATCACCATCGTCAGCAACCAGTAAAACAAATTAGACGTTGGTTGCATTGATTAGTTGGTGATGAATAGTAGTGAATTCGTTTGCCTGAATTAGTAGCATACGGGTGCGACGGAAACGTTAAATTAGTATCGTCCCAAAATGTCATGCATACTTATACAAGGACGCGTGTTAGTTAATACTAAAATGGCCGCGAGTTTTGACTTATCTGGAATGAGTTGTCTGATTAACCGTGTTTAATCTCAGAAATAAGTTACACGTAGGCTAACAAAAAAGGAGAACTGTTTATTCATTCAACCGTTCAGCTCATCATTTGCATTGGTCAATGTCAACCAAACTTGCGACAGCCAGCCATGTTCACCTACCCAAATCTCCACGTGTCTGCCATCACCAGGCAAATGTGGCTGCACCATGTACACAGCATATTTGTTTGTAATGTGTTATCCTGGTTTACTTCTATGGGACTCAGACAGACAGTGGCTGTTGACAAACATTTTTCACCAGCAGGGTAGATTGTCAGATGCAGTTTTTCCCGCACGTTATCCAGTTCACTAAACTCGTTGGTATCGGGAATGGTGGAACTCCTTCGACGTGGTGAACTATCTCATTTGTTAAACCGTTCTCTTTCTGACAAGTAATCTTTGTTGAATTTTTCGCGAGTGTGTTCTGTGATGATTGGCCAGACAGCTTTTGATACGTGCACCATTGTGTCACAACGTACTGGTGTTAGTGAGCGTCAGTTTCATTGTCCCGCCGCTTGCTGGGACGTTCCGGTTACATTGGCACTGTCACCTCAACATGACCCAGTTCCGTCCTGTTTGGTGATACAGTGTCCACGCCACAAATCTGGGTCATTAGCCCCTTCATCGCGGGAACGATAAGTTGATAAGAAACGCCCAGCACAGCGTGGCTCTGTGACCAAATTGTGCCTGCCCATTGTACGTGGAACCTAAGTGGCTGTGCACTTAAATGACGGGCATAAACCGGTCGAAGAGCACATCAGCAGGTTGCCCACTGAAGCTTACGCCAGTGGGACATGGCAATCCACGGCGTACGCCCAGTGGTGGGCGGACCAAAGGCAGACAGTGGGGTTGTCTATGTGGCCCGTCGTACCAGACGTCGAAGTTTAATATAAAAGTGACCTGAACACAGTGTCAAGTATTTGAAGTAAATCGACGTGGCTCGGAAGCAAAGTCATAGCAGTATGAAACATCCGAGAATTTTTGAGGCAGCCCACGAAAAATGCGATAAAATTTGCTATGCAAACCAGGTTTGCTGTCGATAAAATTCATTGCCTTAAATCCCATGAACCGTTCTTAACTGTACTCCAATTTCTCCGTCCTCCTTATAACCGTGCTGTAACCGGACGAATAATCGATACGTTATTGCGTGATGCTCTAATGTTCGAACTGCGGAAAATTTGAAAAGGATATTTGTATGGAGATTGTACGGATTTTTGCAGCTTCTTATACACAAGATTAGCACCATCAAACCCACTACAATTGCATCCATCAAATGGATAATTTATGCAGAACTCGTAGAGCCTTGTGCGTCAGCTGGTGCTACCTGTGGCCTAGAAGACCTATGCTGAACGGGACGGATGCTTTGCCCTCATAATATCTGTGGTCCGTGTTATACTTACGATGTCTGATTGTTGGCGACACGTCGACGGTGCACACAACTGAAAACACTCAGTGTCACCGACAGATACCTGCAATAAGGTGGTACGGTTAAAGTGTTGTTGATGGGCAACACATCATCAGTTTCTGACTCTCAGAAACCTACATGGGTACAAAACGCTCCGGACCGCGCTTTGCTAACAAATCTTGGAATGCAGGGAACATTCCACCAATGAACAAATATTTGTTATGCATAAACGCCTACATGCGAACAATCCTTCAACAGTGATTGACTGCACACCACCGCTCACTCATCCACAAGCTTAGGCAATAGCTGAATAGAACGGTGGGTAGACGTTGCGATTGTTGGTAACCGATGCTCAGAGTGGATGACGCAAACATGAGAACACCGTGATGACTAAAGGAGAAGACTGCAAACAAATGATGGATGAGTGGTGTGGGATTTTGGTTTTCATGTAAATTAAACATCAACCACTAGAGATTGCGGCTGTTGCATTCCCATAGACTTTCCAGTCGGCCTCTTTCAAAAAGGAGCGCTAGACCCAAGTTTCGCTCTGATTAGAGCTCGTCACTAGTGGATATCCATGTCACGGCCGGGACAAGAACTCCGGTCATGCCTTCATAAGGCATCCATGTTGATCAATGCGCCGTGGAAAATTATACTGTGCCGTAATGCCCAGTGAATCGATCCAACCGGTTGTCAAATATATCGACAGTCTGATGTTACACATTGGGCATGGAATTAATAGAGTGTTCTTTAAAGCAGTTCTGGACAGTAACCGGATAAACCACGGACTCTATAAGAGTTTCGGAAAGAGACGGAACTCATGCGTTGTGTTATGTACACAAGATGAATAAGGGGATTTGGACAGCAGGAAATGGGTCAAAGACGTGTATACGTTGAAATATCATGCGGTTTGCGGCACACCTGAGGGTCCACGTTATCATTCGTGGCCAATTTAATTGAAAGTGGAAGCAACATGAATTAGGTTAGTCAACTCGTACATCTGTTACTCAATCTAACATTTCTACATTTGTATTAGTTGATTCAAGTTCCACTAAACACGCATCTAAAATCATACGTGTGCGCTGAGAAGCAATTTAGAATAACGTTGAAGTTGACACCATTTTCTTTGCTTTCAGTTGTGTTGTACTGCTTAAGATTTCTTATTGTCCTCATTGATATGCTTAGTACCGATCGCTGAAGGTGGAATTGCGCAAAATTACTTTATCCCACAAGTGTGTGTCCCCGAACGTGACTGATTCGTTAGCATTGCTCGTTAACATACACGTCCCCATCTAGGACCAAGCGTTCACCCGATATCCGATTCAGTGCCTGTCATTGCTTTGCACAGGGTAATGGGCTGTACTGAACACTTCCAAATCCGACGGCAATTGGTTTCACATATTGGTCAGTTATCCTCGGCGATCTAAATCAAATTACCTTTAATGGTGGAAAACAGCTACGTCAGTTTTGTGGAAACCACAGATAGATTTAAAATCCTGTAAGACAGACTCACTTCTCTGAAACGCAAGTTAGTTCTGCTTCCAGCAGAGAGATTACAAATACAGTTCAGAACAGCATGTATGCATAATTCACTGCTAATGAAGACACATGATGACGTTAGCTGTCCTGAAGTGATACGGAATACATGGTTACCAGAAATGTCGGACGTTCAATAGTTCAAAAGTATATTTGGGGTATGTAATTTCAAGCTGCTGTATTCTGTCGCGAATAAACTCGAAACTAACGCACTCAACGATTATGACAGAAATGATTCAAGTTCGGCTGACAGGTGTGTGAACAATTCTCCTTTCGGAGGTCATCTAAATTCTGTAACATATGACTGACACCTCTGAACAGAATCCACATTATCTCGAGAGCTAGCTAAACGTGTGGAAGGATGTGCATTCAGCTGGGCGTCACTCAACAACTTCGATGACTAAATCAATGGTCCTCACACGTTGATTTCGGAAACGATTGGACACGAGAATTTCCAGGGGAATGAGCTGTTGTACATTATACGTGTATAAATTATGACGCAAAATATATTCTACGCATCAACTTCTCGACCTCACACTGGAGGCAGCATTATCAGTGCAAACGCTGATTCAACCATTCAATCACCGTCCTCCAGGATACGCATGTCGACTAGTTAAATCGGAAAACACTAGTTCCCGTGTCTGGTTGCTTTAATTCGCAAAATACTAAAAATGATTTCGTTTTCTCTGCATCGGATAAATTGTGGAAACGATCGCAATTGAACATTGCCTTCACTCTTGTCTCTATCTTCATCGAATTTTAGAGTCTACCAATTGACTATTTTTCGTTCCGAGTTTACTAAACAGTTCCAGAGAAGACTAACAATGCCCAGCGATTATTACCGAATTGTATGCGAACATTTACGAGATGATAATAATGAACCACGTTTAATTCATATTTTAAAATCCACATCAGAACCAACACTCTAAACACTGTCGTTTATTTGGTCAGTTTACCAGGCTTTCATAGTTGAATTCAGTCTTGCTCACACTAATCTTTCGTTGAAACAATCAGCAAGTTGCACAGTACGCACAACCGTGCACTAGTTTCTGGAGGACGCAACACGTATGTGAGTTGCGGACAACAGTGCAGTAGTTTACCACCTGCAAATGTGCCGACCTTAGTTGTGTAGTTTCGTCGATTCTACTTCCGAGTCGGTTTGTTGTTTGTTATTGTTTGATTGAAGTTGCTGTCTATCCACCTTCAACCGAACGTTCACAGCATGGGACAAGTTGGAGCTGTGGTGTGCGAACTAACCTGGGCGGTAAAATCATAGTTGTGGAACAGGATTGAGTTCACACGGGTTTCCACAGTGTAAGTGCTATGCTCTGAACTCATTGCTCGTTTCACATGAAGCCCACAGAGAATACACTGCCGGCAGTTCTACTGTCACTGAACCAAATCGAGATATTCTGCTGGTCAATATGAGTGACCTTGCAATTTCCGTAGAACACCGGTCAAGACTGATAGCATTATGTGGATGCATACTCAACTATCTTTCTTTCCTCTCTGAATGCCAATTATTGTAGATCTTGCTTCTAATACTTACATCCGAATGAGTCGCACTGCGGACTGGTCACTCCTTCACCGGTGGTCATATATAGTTTGGTTTCCCGTGAGACCTCTTGAGTTTACCAGGGTCAGTAATTGCTCCAAATGAGGACGTTGAGGGTTCACCCTTGTGTCCTAAGTGAGGCTCGATCGAGCGTGTCTGTCTATTGTGGAGGATTTGGCACGCGGCATAACGTTGAAACCGTATCCATGTGTGTTGCCCGCTCTGCAGCAGATGATATGGCGATAACATGTACTAGGTAAACGCGAAAGAATTTGCTACCCACGGAAATCGTCTGAACGTTTGGTTGTTCATCGAGCCTTGCAGTGGTTATCGAGTTATCAAATGCACCTGTGATGAATTCGTAAGACTTATAAGCCTACGGAGTGTCAGGTAGGGCCGGATGACATTGTGGCAAATGATAACGAGATTGCCCTGATCTAGGGCCGATAAACTCGAATGATTATTCATAATGTGCTGTACATAGGCTACTGGATACAACCCTGAAATGATAGCTACCGTGGTTTCGATAGGCCTTGCAAAAGGAACAATATCCAGCTTCGTTTCTGAGCACCATACGCACGGAAGATGACTAAAGCAGCTGCCTTCGCTATTCGGTATGTTCTGTGGTGTCCAGATGACGCCGTGCGATCAGTTACCCGGCTCATCAGTTGGTGATGTTCGGATTACCTACTACACATGCCAGCTGGGCATTTAACACACCGACAATTATTAGTTAAGATAACAGCATAATCTCTCCACTGCATTAGTCTCGTAGTCTGCCCTCTAGTTGATAGCTTCACACTGAACGACTGTTGGATGATGTGCGCTTTTCAGTCATATGCACCAAAACCTTCTTCACGCTCATCATCCTGACCTACTCACACCATGTTAGTTCCATCGCCAGAGTGCCGTGAAATACAAACACATTCGGAATTTATGTACCTGACATGTATATTTTTCACTAGTCTTTCACAAATGACGGCTTATCTTCAGTCCAGATTTTCATCAGATTAATTCTGTGTTGAATCGTGCATATTCGACGTGGATACTGAACTACAGCAATAACCGGTTTTACAAGGTCATCGCTATTTGTCAGACAAAAACGTGCCACAGTCCTTTCAGATTTGGATCGCCATGATCCAAGACTCACCAGCAGGATTGGGAATGACCGAATTGTTGTACGACATCGTACGCATGTGTAACGATTCATGTTTTTGGGTAAGGAACAAACGGAACTGGATCGCAACCGAACAGCCAGAGAATGATGAATAAACCGAGAAACGGTTCCCACGACTATGTTGGCGCAAACAATAAATTGTCTGGAGATGATGTAGTTGCGTAAGGATGTACAAGAGAAGGGACTGTTCAAAAAATGTCTTCAATCCTGACAAGTATGCGGCACTAACCTCGGTGAGGGTTCACCTCATGTGGTGGAAGGCATGAGGTTGTCAGAGGTAAGGAGTTAACAAAACTTTGAGGCGAGACGCAGTCAAACAGTTTTTCGCGTCACACAAAGCTGTGAGGAAACGAACAAGTAGTAAGGTATATTGGGGTACAACCCAGGAAGTGCATAGAAGCCGACGTGCGGCTGGCAAAATTTTGACGAGAGTGTTGACCATTAGGAATCGCGAACAAAATATCCGAGTACTCATGGACGGTAACGTGGAAAAAGGAACAGTCAGACCAGTTGCCCAAATCTACAAATTTATCCGGCATATTCGAAGACCAGCTACGATGAACATTAACATCTTCGCCTATCACGCAATCAGTACATTCGTGAAGTTGTGCTCTGAGCACAGCATTGTTCGCAACCTAGTATTGCGGGTGAGAAATGTATGCTCATACCCATTCAATCCCCCATCTACGACTAGATTTTAACCGACGCGCTCTCTGAAGACCCACACGACGCATCAATTTTTGTTTGTCACTGTTGTATGCATTATCCAGTTGACGATCATTTCGGCTCAGACACGATTGAACATTTTGCCAAAATAGCAAAGTCATAGTGAACAACCCGGTATGGACCTATGGTATGAAAATAATCCGTTTGCATAATGTTCCATGCTATTGAATCCTGTTGGGAATTCAGGCTTGACTAGCTATCACCTCCCAGTTCCTGATTTGTGAGTTTCTACAGGTCGGGTGAACTAGTCACAAGTAATGCACATAGATGATGGTTACATTCTAATCTGGTACACATATTCCTCATACAACCATCAACAATGAAAAAAGCATGCCCTGTCCTGGTTCCACAATAATAAGGGACCGTAAACGGCGGTAAACTTGAGCGCAGTGGCTGCTAACAGTTTAGCTCCATTTGTGTAACTGACAGCGCATTGATATCAGCTAGTGCTAAGATGCAGTTACATTGTGCTCACGATGGAGTGTGTTTGCGCATCATCAGTTCTTCACCGCCACAACATTGATTACACCACAATTTGGCCAGCATCTGCTTGAATGATTCTCGAAGAAAATGCACCGTGGGCTACTACGTACAAAAACAAGTATCTGCCTGAGAACGGGTTTTTGTCGGACTGATAATCAGTTCTCTGGCGCTCCATTATTCCACCATATGTGTCTGGATTTGGCCTCGAGTTTGAGTGACGGAACAAACTGACAGTTTGCTGGTGGGGCTAAATATTAACACTCCGTTACGGCGATGCTAGCATTACGATGTGTGCATGGTAACCCATAAAGTATATCACGTATAGTTTGCTAGACGATCAACCACTCTCGCTTGTGAGCAATGATCAGGTTGCCCGATCGTCTCGAGAGGTGACACAGTCACTGTCCAGTTAACTCCAACCGGTAACCCCGCGATTAGGATTTCCGAGACAGGTCGTGATCACTGAACTCATTAAACCTGCAAGGCGATATGCAAGGATATGCACTACTGACGAGCACTAATGAAAGCGAAACTCGAGTTTAATGCTTGTTTTCGAAAGAGGCTGGCTGCAAAATCTATCTGAATGCGGAGGCTGCGATCAAATGTGAGTGATGGTCAACTTGAAAATAAACCAAATCCCCGACTACTCATCAGTAATCTAAAATATCGCCTTGCAGGTTTAATGAGTTCTGTGATCTCGACCTGTCTCGGAAGTCCTAATCGCGGGGTTATCGATTGGAGTTAACAGGCAGTAACTGTGTCTCCTCTCGAGACGATCGGGCAACCTGATCATTGCTCACAAGCGAGAGTGGTTGAGCGTTCAGATTTGATGATTCGGTCGTGCCTAATGTGAGGTCAATGGCGCAGTGGTTAACACGGTTGCCTCATGATTGGAATGTGCGCAGTTCAAATCCCGGCCGTGGCAAGGATATGCACTACTGACGAGCTCTAATCAGAGCGAAACTCGAGTCTAGTGCTTGTTTTCGAAAGAGGCTGGCTGCAAAGTCTATCTGAATGCGGAGGCTGCGATCAAATGCGAGTGATGGTCAGATTGAAAATCTGCAATAATGTTTGGAACAAAAGAGTCATGCACATTCATTAGAACGTGTCAATGTCTTTTTAAAGACGAACAGGTCGGATTACTGTCATTCCGGTCAATCTGATTTTAGTGGCGAATCACTCGGTAACTAGGTTGTTATGAGGCCAAATGGAAAAATTTTGTGCATTATGTACCATGCCTTCACAACACTACAAAACGTGGGTCAAACTGTAATTGCTCTCGAATGGAGGCATTGAATGTCATAAGAGATTGCAAAACAAAGTAGCTTTATTCCAGTCCACTTCAGTCAAGAACAACTTGCGGTGGGTGTTTTGGACATGCTTCGTGTTCACCCACTCTTCATTGACTGTGTAATTCCTTGGCGAATGTATTTTCGAATGACCGCTATGTCCACTCACAACTCAACTGATATCGACCGATAGTCAGTGCTTCCGGATGTGTCCCTCGATCGACAGAAGGCTTGCATCTCCCAGTGTATACCTTCTTGCCATCTTGATGGACTGGATAGAGGGAATTCAGTGTTCCNAAGTAGCTTTATTCCAGTCCACTTCAGTCAAGAACAACTTGCGGTGGGTGTTTTGGACATGCTTCGTGTTCACCCACTCTTCATTGACTGTGTAATTCCTTGGCGAATGTATTTTCGAATGACCGCTATGTCCACTCACAACTCAACTGATATCGACCGATAGTCAGTGCTTCCGGATGTGTCCCTCGATCGACAGAAGGCTTGCATCTCCCAGTGTATACCTTCTTGCCATCTTGATGGACTGGATAGAGGGAATTCAGTGTTCCGAGAATATTGTTTGGGTCTCCTGCAGTACACTATGTACAGCATAGAAATGGGAGAAACAGGGACTTGACACGCCCACAAACACACCATGTGTAGTGTAGTCACGACCATGGCAACCGGGTAGGCTGTCTCAACCATTTTCGTGCACATAACGTTGGAGGTAAGTTCGGATAAGCAACACTTCGCAGGAAACCAATAACTTCGACTTCGATTACAAGACATTACCCTGAATGTGTCTACTGGGTCAGCTTGGTGACCTCTGGTGGTTTGAACTAAACGCAACTGCGCAGCCGCATACATTCAAGCCAAAGCAGAAGTTAGTTTGCGCATCATATCGTTGGTTAAATGGTTAGCCTTGACTAACAAGAATAGGTCAGTATCTCTCTTTTGGCATGTTTTGAGTNAAGTAGCTTTATTCCAGTCCACTTCAGTCAAGAACAACTTGCGGTGGGTGTTTTGGACATGCTTCGTGTTCACCCACTCTTCATTGACTGTGTAATTCCTTGGCGAATGTATTTTCGAATGACCGCTATGTCCACTCACAACTCAACTGATATCGACCGATAGTCAGTGCTTCCGGATGTGTCCCTCGATCGACAGAAGGCTTGCATCTCCCAGTGTATACCTTCTTGCCATCTTGATGGACTGGATAGAGGGAATTCAGTGTTCCNAAGTAGCTTTATTCCAGTCCACTTCAGTCAAGAACAACTTGCGGTGGGTGTTTTGGACATGCTTCGTGTTCACCCACTCTTCATTGACTGTGTAATTCCTTGGCGAATGTATTTTCGAATGACCGCTATGTCCACTCACAACTCAACTGATATCGACCGATAGTCAGTGCTTCCGGATGTGTCCCTCGATCGACAGAAGGCTTGCATCTCCCAGTGTATACCTTCTTGCCATCTTGATGGACTGGATAGAGGGAATTCAGTGTTCCGAGAATATTGTTTGGGTCTCCTGCAGTACACTATGTACAGCATAGAAATGGGAGAAACAGGGACTTGACACGCCCACAAACACACCATGTGTAGTGTAGTCACGACCATGGCAACCGGGTAGGCTGTCTCAACCATTTTCGTGCACATAACGTTGGAGGTAAGTTCGGATAAGCAACACTTCGCAGGAAACCAATAACTTCGACTTCGATTACAAGACATTACCCTGAATGTGTCTACTGGGTCAGCTTGGTGACCTCTGGTGGTTTGAACTAAACGCAACTGCGCAGCCGCATACATTCAAGCCAAAGCAGAAGTTAGTTTGCGCATCATATCGTTGGTTAAATGGTTAGCCTTGACTAACAAGAATAGGTCAGTATCTCTCTTTTGGCATGTTTTGAGTCTTTGACTGATGACGGCAAATACAATATTAACATACCCTGATATATGTCTGCCTTCTGCTCTGACGAAGCGGTTAAATATAATTGAGTGTTTGAAATTATATCTATTCAGTACCAGAGCTTTGTTGGCAGGTGGGTCTGCACCTTAACTCACCTGCAAGAAGCCGTGATTCGGGAAGTACCGGACATCTATTAGTTAAGCCCGGTTAACTCACGGTCAGGGATACAGCCTGACTGGGCACGTATTACGTGGTAAATTGTGAGAACTGCGACGTTGAAAAACTGGGCTACTAATGGGTTATATCAATAGTAAGAAATGAATGTGAATTTTACTCGCACAGCATACGGTTCGCACAAACTTCCACGCGCACCTCGCTTATCGGAAATACGCATTATGCTAGGGTGTTTTTACGTTGTGTCGTAGTTCAACACGGAATATGCCTTTTCGTTTCTCATCAACTAACTTCCCGTTATTAGCCTGTTTCTAGACACAGCGGTTAGTGACATGACGACGCTCGGAACTTGGAAAATTCGAAAGGACGTCCCTGTATTCTAGATGGAGTTCTGGAACAACACTAAGGTATTTGCAGAACAGACTGACAGAGAAACCTAGCAAACCGGTGATAAGTACGAGAAACTATAGCCGACGACGACTCTGAGTCAGCGCGACGAGCTATGATAGAACTGAAATGGACTACTGTCTAGAGTTTTAATGCAAACATACTGTTGGATGCCTACTCATAATGCTGCCTCAGACAAATGTCTGAACAGTCTGCCGTGAATTAGGCTCATTCTAACGATTGAAGCTGCTCTCAGACCATGCTACTGCGAAGTGACTGTTGCCAGTTGGGGTTTGCAGCCGTCCAAATCGCTCAGCTGACGGATAGGTATCGATGTCATAGCAACCGGTAATTAATGATAGCAGCAAAAGCTGCAGAGGCCGAGCATCAGAAATCAAGGTGACATCCAAGAAGTAGGATAAGACGCTTCAGGGAAACTGCGGGATGACGAAGTGACTGAAATAGCATGCATGTTCGTCCAATCGTAATGCGAATTCCAGATATGAACTTAACACCTCTGTACAGAGAAGGCAAATTTGGTTGGAACTTGGAGGCACAAACAAAATCACGGAATGAATCAGTGACCCGAGACCCCGCACCTCCGTTGAGTCGCAAATATGAATACCGAATCGACATCAGCAACCAAGCGGTGGAAAACGCGCTTCTTACAGTATGCATGTCTTCAACTCAGCCCATTTGACGGAAATCCGAACGCCAGAAATATTTATGACAACCCAAACTGAATAATCTCCGCGTCCTGGACATATCATTCGTCAGGACAAAGTTGTTTCGCCGAAGACAATGGCTACCAATTTGACAACCAGTTCTGAATGAGCTGTCCATAGAAACCTCAACAACGAAGCAAGTTGGTTTCATTACGGAAATAACATATAGTTAAAGCGGCATGTTGATATGAAGTGGAACGATAAATATCAACAGAGATATCATAAAACCACGCAATTGTCCTATATTCCTTAGAGTTCTGAAAACAGCTGAAAGACGTCACGTCAGAGTCCATAATTGCTGTGGTATACCTACCAACAAATCATGCCGTACTCCGGTTTGTGTGGAAAAATTGTTAGTTCCCAATCAAGCTTTTATTGATTTGCAAATCTGTTCTGTTCCAGAATGTGGCTTTTGCTACTGAACGTTCAGTGAACAATGTTCTGATAGCTTGCGCCGTTTGTGAAATCTCGTATTTTCACTCCGTACATTCTCACTCATTGATGCGTGTTGATTCCTGATCCCGCATTGTTTTCTGAACTCCAAGAACTTAGTCAACAGTCAGGTATCACCGACCGGGAACTGTGGTGATCTGTTCCCGGGCACTATTAATTTGAGTGATTAGATCTGAAATTCGCTCACACCTCCTGTACTAGCTGGCCTGACTGTGGTTATAGCCGTGTGTTGGTGTCACTCGCCAACCTGACTTGCCTGGAAAGACCGAATTTATGAGTCTCTTCAGTAATTCCGTCAGTTGTAACCTCCCTTGAATCGTTCGGGTTTCCGGATCCTGCTTTCGGCCCGCAGTACTTGAGTGATCGTTATGTGCATGAGTTTGACATGACAGGCCGACCGACGTTGCAATCTCCTTAGTGCTGGCCACCGTTGTATAACCTTGCCACGACATGGAAGAAAACTCCGGCCACGGTTTCGACTACTGTGCCTTCAACAATTCGACTGCTGCAACCAGCTCTGATTGAAGTGCAACTTGAATCCTGAATTTTCATGTTGCTTTCATTCCGGAATTGCCACTGTCCTGCTGCGAGTTTGCTGTATGACGCAAACCGAACAGTTCTCGTCAACTTTTCTTGTGTATTTGCTCATCGAGTGACTAAACCAGCAACCATCACCATGTGCACAGATTTATCAGGTTAATACAGAAGAACACCCGGTATAGCTGATTTCCATCAAGAACACATACTCATCTGTTAATAAGAAATGATGTTTGACAAGGTTCCATGGAGCTTATGGATGGCCGCGTTCGTTCGTTGTCATTTTATTGCTTACAGTTGTGACTTTAAAAAAAGTTTAGACGTTGGTCTCAGATTGCTCAACTTCACGGTGTCTCCAGATTTTACGATAACTCGACAAATTATACACCACTCTCTGTCTTGACTGTCATTCCAATTTACAATGTAAACTGTGCTAAAATTCCAGTGAATCTTGCTGTTCTGCTATAGGGGACAAGTGGTGTTGCAGTCCAAGTTTTAAAGTATGCTTGACTGGCCACCAGCTGTGCCGTCCCGTTGTGTGTACTCATAGATCATAGAAATAATGAAATCAGAGCAGAGCTTTATCGAACAGCAACAACAAACGGGCACTTAGCTAATCAAGCCTTCTATAATTGTTGCGGAGACTGGCTGTCAAAATCAATCCGAGGACTTTCCCATCGTACTGTAAGACGATCGTAATATTCCTCGTTCACCGAACTCCGATAAGGCGGCTCGTGGTGCACTCCGCTCCACCGGCCGATTTTACTACTTACCGTTGGTTAATCGAATTTGTACACAATGTGTGATCGTCCAATCTTATCACAGTTATTGTCCTGCTTTTATTGCAGTGCATTTCAGACGATACATAATGCAGATCAAGCGGGATAGCGTGGACAGGAGAGTTGTACGTCATTTATGTGCAGTTAGGATTGGGCGAATGATAGGCCGGAACAATAAACATTTGCCCAATGACGCGGGCACTCTATCAGAGAGAGGAAGAGAGAGTTCCGATTGAATCTTGACTGAGAACCACACAAGTGTGTCTTCTCAATCAGGTCAAAGTTGCCTACCTCGTCGAATCGGCCAGGTGATATTTGGGATTGTCGACGGGTAGTTGGAGGCACGTTTGGCTCGAAATGGACACCTCGCATATTTGCTTGTAGGTTTCGCATTCAGGTAAGCGTTTCAGCCAGCCTATAAGGAAGGGAAAGTGTGAACCCGTGATTGGTCGATTCTAGAACTCGTCGATACTTCATCTGTCAGCCACAACCATGAGTTTTACTATAGCTAGGTTTTCTTGTAGTAACTGTATTGAAAAGTATGTCACTGAACTAGCACTCGACATGGCCGTATTGTCGCATCTGAGTGTTCAACCGCATGCGTTTCCAAGTACTTCTCAGGTTGCCTAATTACCGCAGGAGAGGTTGCGCTAACTCTCCTGTTAATTCTGGTGGTGCACGCTGAAACGGAAATTCTCAATCAGGTAAATTCTCTGATTTACTCGACGCTTGCATGCTATATGCTCGATTCCCAATGATGGGTCGGGGATTTGGCTGACATTAATCAATTTCTCCTAATGGTATGGATATGAACTAAAGACGAACTTTAACGCGAGCGAAATTCGAGTGATGTGTGCAAGCTCGAAGAGGGCTGAGTGGAAAATTTCCAGAATCTAAGGGTAAACCACCTCAATCATGTGAAATTTGTTGCGGCAGATGCAGTTTACCGTAAAATGACTGTCCCGAGGTCTACGATCCCCAACAAACCATCGTGTCGGAAATCACCATATAAAGTTTCGCGTTGGTGCGGTTTCCCCGGAATTGTTTTTACACAGATGTGTTGAACACAAATTGTTATTCGGAAGGTATATGTATTTAATGTGGTGAGTTAAAATGTTCAGTTTTGTTCTTGTCATGATATATCTTAGTAAACATCAGGATGTTGTGAGAAGATTGCGGCATTTTTTCATTCGGGCCTCTGAATAAGAACCAACTCAGTTTCTGGTTATTAATGACAGAAGGCGCTTTTCATTTTGTGTAGACATTTTCAATTCATTTTGTTGAGAATGACACAAAGTGCAATTTAGACCTATTCACTAGTTTGAAAATTGGCAGCCCTTGAGCATGTTATGGTGTTGTATAACAGGCAGTTTCGTTGTGAGTAGTATACTACTCACAAGTAGTGTATTACCCACAAGGGACATTCGGGAACAAAAGGACAAGCCCCGAACACGACGGACAAGAATAGACTATCGAAACAGTGTGTACATGATGTGTGAGAACTTTCGCCAAGGCGAATGACCACGTACTGTCACCCAATGTATGTGAGTGCATGTCCGTCGTGCAAATGAGTGTACACGTTTGTGGTTTAGTTTTTGACAAGGTATACGGAAGTTTGCACAATAAACCAACTTGTTGGCCAGGCGTCTTTTGCGGACACAGCAACTGGTGCCGTGACCGGGATGCGAGGATGAAGATTCCCTGGCCACAGCCGTTCGAAGATGGAGACGTCCGGACGTTCCTGGAGGACTTGGAGGACGTGGCCGAAGTGGTCGGAGTCAAGACCGACCGTGGGAAGCTGGCTGCCCTGCGGACGCTGGTGAAGGGCAGGGCGAAGGCGGTGCTGGACGCAGCGCGAAGAGGCCCTGCGAAGATGGAGTGGGCCGCTGCGAAGGAGACGCTGGTGGCTGCGTTTGACAGCCCGGCCGACCGCCAGGAGGCCATGCGGCGGTTCAAGGCGGCCAGGCTTGGACAAGGAGCGGACCCGTCCGTGTTTGCCACCACTCTGCAAGGTTTGCTGGACAGGGCTCTGCCAGGATTGGATCAAGAATCACGACGGCAGTTGTTAACGGAGCAGTTTATTGAAGGTCTCCCGATGGAGGTTCGCGACCAAGTCCGTATTGCCCATGTCGCCCGGCCGATGGACCTTGACGATCTGGCGAAGGTGACACGGGAGTTGGCAGTAATGTCCGTGGCCTCAGTGGATTCAAACAGCAATACGGACAAGAAGACATTGGAGGTAATGCAGAAGGCAATGGAGCAACTCGCAGCGGATGTAGCTGCCCTGAAAACAGCAGCACGGAAGAACGATCAACCAGGAGGCTGCTTCATCTGTGGAAAAAAAGGACATTGGAAGAAGGATTGCCCAATCCGGCGGTCTCAGAGGTCTAAAAATAAAGTGTTTCGTGATTGTTCTTTTTGTTGGGCGGGTCGACTAGTAATGGGAGCGATTGAGAAGGGGGCCGTACATACAAGGGTTGAAGTTGATGGAGAGGTAGAACAGTGTTTAGTCGATACAGGGGCAGCTATTTCGTTGATTGCTCGTGCCGAAAAGCAAAACCTAGAACCGACATCCATGATGATCAAGACGGTTGGAGGTCATAGTCTACTGGTTGACGGTGTGAAAGAATGTGGGGTACGTATCGGCGGCCATATCGTAAAGCACCGTTTCATTGTGTCCCCAGAAACCAGGCAAACGATACTCGGAGCCGATTTCCTCGCTGCAACAGATGCCGTGATTGACTTGAAGCTCAAGAAGTTGTCAACCAAGTATGGCTCCCTGACGCTCATAGGACAGCGAAAGGATAGCGTCAACCAAGTACGCAAGGTTAAAACCCCCAGTTGCACAGCCCCCCTGCTCCAGTCCACGGTCGAGAAATACGCGGAAGTATTTACGACTGACGATGATCCGTACGGATTTTGCAACTGGATTGCCCATGAAATACCAACAACCGGAACATTTCGACCTCACGGGCCCCGCAGGATACCGGTTCATCTTGAGGAGGAATTGAGGAGACAAATACAGAACATGCTGAGCGAGGATGTTATCGAAGAAGCCAACAGTCCGTACAACTCGCCTGTTCTCCTGGTGAAGAAGTCCAACGGGAAGTACCGCTTTTGTGTGGATTTTAGACGGCTGAATGAGGTAACACAGAATACAGTCGTACCAATACCGTCCGTCGCTGATATTTTTGACAAGCTACAGCAGGCGAAATTGTTCACAGTTTTGGACTTACGCTCCGGATACTGGCAAGTACCAATTAAACCCACAGATCGTGAGAAGACCGCATTCACGGTAGGCGAAAAACAGTATCAGTTCAAGCGCATGCCGTTTGGCCTATCCGGGGCACCTTTCACATTTCGGCGCCTGATGGTTCAGCTGGTAAAACGACTGGATAATGTGGCGGTATACGGAGATGATATCGTAATATACAGCAACACGGAATCGGAACATGCTGCCCATATAGATGCTGTCTTGAATCGCATCAAGAACTCAGGACTCCGGATCAATGCTGATAAGTCACAGCTCGGACGATCATCGGTGGTGTTACTGGGACACAAGGTGGGTCAAGGCGAAATCAAGCCTCTCCCGGAGAAAATACTGACAATTAGAGAAGCCATGGCTCCGAATTCCAAACGAACCCTGAGACAATTTTTGGGTCAAGCGGGGTACTACAGTCGGTTCGTGAAAAATTTTCACTCCATTGCATTGCCATTGTACGAACTCCTTCGAAAAGACAAGAAATTTGAATGGACCGACGATGCCCAGAGGGCGTTCAAGCGAGTGCAACAAGCGATGAACGAGCAACAACTGACGTTGAAACTACCGAATACAAAAGAAACGTTCATCGTAGCAACAGATGCCAGTGACCGTGGCATTGGGGCAGTACTCAAGCAAAAGGAAGGAGTAATCGAGTATGCCAGCAGAGTCCTGACTCCAACGGAGCAGAAATATTCGACTATTGAAAAGGAATGTTTGGCAATCGTCTGGGCACTGGACAAGTGGAGGCCATACCTGTTGGGTCAACAGTTCCACGTGGAGACGGATCACAAACCCCTGGAATGGATCATGACTGTGAGGGATCCGAGAAGCAAATTAGCCCGCTGGGCATTACGTTTACAAGAAATGACTCCACGATCAACCATGTGCCCGGTTTGAGCAATTGCGTCGCGGATTTTCTTTCTCGACCACAAGTAGACGACGAACTCCCCAAAGTGACCTTTGGAGTCAACGGCTTAATAATGGAGCAGGACCCACAAACGCTAGTACGCCTACAACGTCAAGATAAGGTCCTCCGGAAAGTGATTGAAGCTCTGGCAAGAGGCGTGAGAATCCCCACAAATACTAAGGATGAGGAGCTGAAAATAATCGCATCCCAATGGAAAAGAGTTGGCTTAAACAGTGCAGGCGTATTGACATGGCAGCGTGGCGTTGGGCACCCGTGCGTGGTAGTCATCCCGAGACAACTGAGGAGGAAAGTGGTGGCAGACTGCCATGAAATGGCACACACCGGATGCACTAGGACGTACGATCTGTTGCAACAAAGAGCATATTGGCCGAAAATGAAAGAGGATGTGACAACTTACGTGCTTGCATGCCAACAGTGTCAGTTACTGAAAAGCGACAATCGGGGAGCCCAACAGCCCTTACAACCAATACCAGTCTCCGAAATCGGTGAACTCTGGTCTATGGATCTTATGGGCCCATTTCCACTGAGCGCCCGCGGTAACCAGTACGTTCTGGTCATGACGGAACACTTTACCCGTTGGATCGAAGCGACTGGCGTTCCGGATCAGAAAGCATCTACGGTGGGAGATATGGTGATGAAGCACATTGTAGCAAACCACGGTGTACCAAAGGCGATCTTGACGGATCAGGGACCATGCTTCGAAAGCGATGAGTTTCGAACACGCATGCAACAACTGGGAATCAAGCGCATCCGAACGACGCCGTATCACCCACAAACGAATGGCCTAACTGAGCGTAACAACCGAACGGTCAAAGAATGGTTATCAGCCAAAGGAGGAGACTGGGAGTCTGCGTTGCCACTAGTGTTATTGGCCTACCGGGCGTCTGTGCAGGCGAGCACGAAGAAATCTCCATTTCAATTGATGTACGGTAGAACCCCTCGACTTCCGGTGGATCAGGACATTGGGGTATGGCCAGAGTGCATTGATTCCACTAAAGAATTGGTAACCGAAAGAGAAAGAGCCCAACGAAATCTGAAAGCATCGCAAGCACGCACAAAGGAGAAATCCGCAAGGCAACGGTTCGGCAAGACTAGAATGTTCAACCTAGGAGAACGGGTGAAATATCGAGACCATCGGAACACCGGTGCCAGCGGGCCAGGATCAAGAAAACTTTTGCCTAAATGGAAAGGTCCGTATTTGGTAATATCCAGACGAGGCCCAGTATACACGATCAAGAAGGACGGCGAGACGAAACGAGTGCACGCCAGTGAGTTAGCAACGTGGCACGAGATGCCGGCGCGACGAACCAGAAGATCAATAATCCGGGAGGAAACACCGCGTCGATCGGAGAGGATTCGTCGACAAATGCGAAGGAACCAAGGAACCTCAGAAGGGGGAGGAGTGTTGTATAACAGGCAGTTTCGTTGTGAGTAGTATACTACTCACAAGTAGTGTATTACCCACAGGGGACATTCAGGAGCAAAAGGACAAGCCCCGAACACGACGGACAAGAATAGACTATCGAAACAGTGTGTACATGATGTGTGAGAACTTTCGCCAAGGCGAATGACCACGTACTGTCACCCAATGTATGTGAGTGCATGTCCGTCGTGCAAATGAGTGTACACGTTTGTGGTTTAGTTTTTGACGACGTATACGGAAGTTTGCACAATAAACCAACTTGTTGGCCAGGCGTCTTTTGCGGACACAACAGTGGGAGTATACGGATGATCGCCCAAAAATTTGTCACTGAATGCAAAACGTGGAGGATTTTAATAACGCCACCCGAAACGAAATAACTACAGGAAAAAGCAACATGAGGTAGTTATCAGCTGAAGTAATGAAAATCGTTCAAAGTATCGCTTTGTTCCTGCCAGCTAATTCTCTATTACATGCTGCCGACGAGAGAGTGGATGCGAGAGCAAAGCGATTGTAAGGTTCCTGATACTTTTAGAAACTATGCTTGACTGTTCTATGTATTTGAACTCAGCGTTACTCTATCACAGTTTCATTCACAGGTCCTAATTAGTCTGACAAACCGTAGATGGAGTTCAAACTACGGAGAATGCAGTGTAAGCATTGTATACAACTTAAACTTGTGGGCTGCCTCAAATTAACCTCGACCTCACTTTGTGATCCTGTTAAGAGAAACAGACAGATTTTTGCCAACAGGACGTTTTCATCCAGTTCAACACATAACCTTCCGCCCATTACTGCGACGCGGAGGCGAGCGCCGGACACATGCATGAAAGCAATAGAACGCGTGATTGTTTTATTCATATGTTAGAGGAAGGGTGAAAATATCACCCCTATTCCCCAAAATGCATCGAAAAGTGAGTGCCACAGCATATCGAAAGACCATTTCTTGTGATACATATTTTTCATACATCAAAGTTTGGAGCTTCTGCTATGGGCATCGATATGAAGACCACATACCAAATAGATATTCCCAGGTCGGTACACAATTCCATCCATTGGTAGGTCGCTTGCCTGCGCGTTTCGTACCCCCTGAACGAGTCCACGCAACGCGACAGGAACTAACAGTTTACGCGGTCACTTCGGGTTACACTTCGCATTCAATTAACTTCTTTCGGCGACTATTTAACCAACGTAGAAACTAGTGAGTTCGTTGCCCGTTTTCACGGTTTGACAATAAAACAGTATATTTCGGGAATACCTCTCGGAAATTGCCGGACAATATCCGTGAACGCGTTCAAAAATGGCTGCCCAACGGTGCGAACATACAGAAAACGAATGTTATTGAAACACAATTGAACAGTACTGACCACAATATAGGATTGGACAGAACCTTCAGTATAATCTACAAATTGCTTCGCGTCAGCTACCGATCTCTTGACAACAGCAAAACGAGTGCAAATTGATGTATCCCGAGTGAATTTTATCAATGGGTTAGCATTGACAGGAAACTGATCTAGGGTTTCTATTTTGTCAGAGCTCCCGTTTAGAGAATACTCCTATCCAAGCCTTAAGCGGATTTCCATTCTCCTGGAATGTTAGCTGACCGCTCGGAATGTTTGTTCTTACTCGTGAATATTACGAGCGTGTGTTCAGCTTCTGAATGTCGTTTTCCATCAACAAGCAGTTTGACAGTCCAATAGATCCGGAAATTTTAAACCGAGTGAAGTGTTCTAGTAGGTGGGTTATTGTCTGTTCTTCAGATTGTTGAATGACTAGAACATTACTCCCGATTGTCCTTGATTGAAAGTTCAACTCTAACTCAGCGAAGTAGCGTTCAGCACGCATACCGCACAAACGCGATAACTAGGGATGAATACGTTCCAGGTAAGGGTATGTTTTTGTCACTAACACAAATGAAGATGAATTTACAGCTTGGCGCTTTCTGTTGAACTGAATCAAACGAAAATTCCAAGAGACTTCAAAAGACTAGAGGTGTTTAAAAGTTCCGATCAGTTGCCAGCAGTTCAGCCGAAAAATCTAATTCAGACCGACTCATTTAGCAATCCATTGTGGGTTTCATGTTTTCTGCCGATCAAACACCACTCAAAGGAGATCGCAGCTGTCGCATTTACACAGGTTTTAGCCAGTCTCCCAGAAAAATTGAACTAGACGTGAGTTCCATTGAGATTAGCGCACATGCATTCATAAGTATTGTTCAGTTTGTCAATAAAATCCCTATTACGTATCAACAGTAAGGCACTATAAACAGTTCCAGTGATTTTCGTGACTCCAATATGGAGGGATGTCCTAGTCGTGAGTGGATTGACTGAAGTTAGCAGGATAGTAAGTGTGTCTCGTTTCGAGTGCAGTAGGCAATGTGCACAATACTCACAGGCGGACATGTTCAAGAGTTTGCACATGATGCCGCGCTTGATATGGGGTCAGTGGTGCAGCAATCAACAAGGGTGACATATGAATCCGCGGCCGAAATTCCTATCGCGGCCTTTCCAGATATTTCTATTTCACCCGCAAAATTACTCGTGACTGTATGAATGATATGCTCAGTGATACCGTGACCAGTAAGTTTTTGGTTGGCGTACTCACACTCCACCAGTGTCACCGCGCATTGGCCCATGCACGGTCCAAACTTTTTGAACGGGTTTGATCCAGTTTCTGCTCATCAAGAGAAATGAAGTGCAAATTCTCGGAGAAGTTACGGTATTGCAACGTGACTCACATGGTCAGGTGATTCAGTCCTCGATTCTCCAAGCGCCCACTCAAAAACGGAGCATATCTCACGAACGTTACACGACAATGGTGTAGTTGGAAAAGGAGTGGAGTTTTAATCATATTTGCATTGCTGATAGCGGATCTGATGCTGTTATCGAAGAACTGTTCCCTCAAGTCAGTGAAGCTAAATAGTTATCGTAAAAGCCGGTAAAGTGATGGACAGTTATGTCGAGCTCGCTCTAGCTAATCAGCACTGAAGTCTACGAGAAGTGAAACCCACGATTCGGGAATAAACGGCAGATTGTACTCCACACACTCACTCAATTGACCACGGATTCGTGGTCGTCTGGGTTTTAGGAATATTGGTGAGTTGCTTTCCTTTGCTGTTGCGTTTTCTTTTAATCACGGGCTGATATCAATCAGCACAATCTTTCCCCAACCCCTTCTGGAGCTGTTGCGGATGCATGCTTCTATGAATACCGAACCGCAATGCAACTAATCGATTTCAGCTTATGATTAAAAGAAAGTAGGAGACCTAGGGAAAGCAATTAGATATAATAATCATGAGCTCTGATGGAACCAGCAAATAAAAAATTACGAATCTTTGAATCTTTTATCACAGTGTTTTGCTTCTATAAATTTATCTGACAACTAGTCTAGCCTTTGGTAGATATGAATTTTACACATGACTTTCATATTTATACTGAGGTTTCAGTCTTCCCCCTTCCGAAGAGACCACCAGGTTCAATGTTACTCAAGTTAGAATTCGGAAACAGTACGTGTAATTGCCATGACAGAATTTTCAACTATGGTTCATGTACTCACGTACAACCGTGCTTATCGCAACGTCAATAACTTTACATTATACACAGCTGAAGGACCCTATCGAATTCGCCAGCCAAATAAATGAAAGGTAACGCAAAAGTTGCAAGGTCATCAGTGTTGAGTTTGTTGAAGTTCGTTTGTCGTTTTATGTGTGTTACGATGTGAAACCTTGAATTCTTTGAAGAATGCTTGGTTTGTTTGTAGAAAGTTTTCTTTTTTCTGTTTTTGCCTTGTACAGTGAACCGTCATGGTGAACAATATTTGTGCATCACAGCTGCACCTACAAAGCGCTTGTTTTCTTCTTTTTGTAACTGTCGTTTCTCACCTACGAAGACTTCCTTGTTTGCTATTGTTTTGCGTGCACTCGCCCTCACCTACACCAGATTGTTTTGCGAGTGATGGTCACTTTTGGCCGTTCCATTTTGGACATCTTTCTTTGCTAGATAAATTGGTTATCCGACTAATCCACATTCACAACTAGAGTACAGTTTTAGTGTAAATATGTTAATAGTACTGCATAAATTCCCGTCGTTCCGATCGCCTATGATGGCGAGTTTTTCTAACCGAGAAAATAATCCGAGTACACTTTACTGAGTGGATTATCCCGGATCGCCAAGAGCGATTTGGAAACCACAAGAAATGATAATGTGTGCATTCCAGTCGACATAATCTATTTAAAGGAAGTTTGAACATTGGATGCTCTTTGCTCTTACCACCTTTGCAGTAATTTTTGATGGTGCTAAAACTGTTTCAGATGCCTGAGTGTAGTGCTTCTTCAACTGTACGTAAATCAAAGTAGGTGAGTAGCATAACAGTCACTTTCTTCCCTAGGCAGACCGTTTATTGCATTATGTTGGTGATGGCGTTCCGCTTTTGCTATTCATTTTTCAATGCATTGACTTCATTGATCGAAAACAGTGTGACATCTCCACTCTAATCCGATGAACGAAAGAGTAAGTATTATCGTTTAAATTAGGAAAACGATAGTATGCCCATTAGTGACATACAAAAAAGATCTGTTCACTTTACGAATGTTTTTCTCTCGAAAGGATTGTCGGAAATTATATCAAAGTTGACCAAGAAACCTGAAATCTTATGTTCTGTTGCTTCTGTTGCCTAGTACCGTGTATTTTTTATTCGGCTGATGAATGTAACCTAAAATAATATTTGACTCATGAAGTGGAAGAGTTTTACTGCCGAGTTTTAGTTTGGTTTCACTCCAGAAGTGTGAATGGATACAGCTTGTCTCGAACTGTCAATTTTGCCAATGGTGTGACCACAATACCTCAAAATAACGTCTGTAATGTTTGGTGCTAATCCTCAGCCCGACACTCTAAGGCCGGTTTTGTCCTTGTTTGTGTTGACCATATAGAGGTAGTCTCAATGGACAATCGAACAAACTCCCCTAGTTTACTGAAATAGAATACCGAAAGGAATCCTGTGCATTCAACAAACTCTAATCATCCACAGCCTGTTCTCCACCTTTTTTTAGAAGGTGGTTTGTAACTCGAACGTCTGCCACGTAGCCAATGAGAAAAACGTTTACACTTCAGATAATCTAACACACCATTATGCATGTTGCGAGTAGCGTGGTTTTGTGTGACTTTCAACGGATTCGGTAATAAAATATTCCAGCCAAACTACTGGAGTTCAGTATTATGGTGAACACGAACTAAATCAAGTGCATTTGTAAGCCGTGTCTTTCCAAAGTGTTGCACTATGATGCTTGTACTTACCACACGTCTACTTATAAGCGTGAGGGTTGGTACACACCAGTTGTCTCCCATAGTCTTTCCAATCCAGTTATGATTTGGATTTTAGCTTGTGACATGCAACCGTTCTTATTATCCTATCGCTGAAAGGTGAGAAACATTCTTTGTTTTGTCTTACGAATGCTTTTATGGGTAAACTCTGACTGCCTATGCACAGCAAATATTTGGACGTACACCATCTTATACATTTCAGACAATAGACATGTCATTGTTACTCGCGGAAAATGTACGTTATACGCGAGAAACTGGACATAAATTATGTTTGATACGATCGATCATCGACAGGTGTTGATAAAATCCAGGGTATTGAAACTTTTTCGCACTCCCCTAGTTTGAGTTAGAGACCTCAGCTATTCAGTGCAATATACCAGCTTTATAGTAATCGTCAGAAAATTAGAAAGGACTGGGTCAAGTTCCTCCAAAAGTCACTGACACAAATTTCCCGTTCCCATGCAAAGCAATCTATCATGAGTGCACATATTTGTTTTATTGGTCTGAAGCCAACGAAATTTAAGTTCACATTTTCACTGCCCTCGATATCTGCTGTTGGATATTTTCTTATGTTAGTTGTTGACTATGACAGACGATCTCCTCCGACCAGGCAACTAGTTAGAAAGCTCATAGAGAGCTCTGAACGTGTCTCTGTTGTTTTGAGACTCACACGGTAAAATGAATGTCACCAGACAGAGGTACTTAAATCCCATTAACACAAAAACCATGTCCATTTTGTTGTTCTCCACAAAACTGACCTAGAGTTATTTCATGCGCCCGACATTTCAAAGAATTACTTCCAAAAAACGTTGTTCCACATCGACTGGATATTACCGGATGACGTTGAGCGACAACTTTATTCTCTTTATTTAATTAATTCCCTGATCTAGCCACAGTGAGTTAACACCAATAGAGTTATCGGCTTCACAACTTTTCGATCCGCTCAAAGAGCCTTTATCAATTAATTTGAACCGGAAAAATTAGGACTCACCTAATGCTGAGCATCAACACTGCGCACAATATGTTTTCTCTTATCCGTCCTGGAAGTACAAATTTATTCCCTCTTTCCAGTAAGTGATGGATTAAAGACTGATTGTTTTACCCAATAATCTCAGTCAATTTACGATTTTATCACTTACCAAGGTTCAGTTCTATCAACCTTCGTAAACACAGATTATACTTCACTGTTAAGTCCTGAATACAGATAGCAACCTTGTGCTCAGTATCACATAGGTGATAAAAATGGCGCTTGCGGGCTTGAAAAATTCTCATTGTCGTTTGAGTTTGTTTGCGTCTGTGGTCTACTCATTTAGTTAAGCTAACCATACTCATTGCTCTTGAAGGAAACATGAGGCTGTACGCGGTTAAAACCGTAAACACGCAGGGTGTCAGACATTTCTAAGGCAACTTAGCGCCTCTACTCCTCATTTCTCCTGTTTTCATCTTGGCATCAGCTCAATCGTCTGTCACAGACTAGCTGGAGAGTTAAGCTCCATTCACTTACTTGGTGGCGTTACTGTTTACTGGCTGTTATTTGTCTGGGGGATTTCAGATCATCAAGTGCAATCGTTGGTCTGTTAAAAGTTCGGACCTCACAGTATACATCTTGTGACTTGACTCTGTAAATAGAGACCCAAAGATAAACAAAGCCCCTTGATTTTTTACACAGAGTTCAACGCACAACATACCATAGGTTCTCCTATAAGTGCTTGGTAGTAGTGGGTACCGTACACCGGTTTGTGTACTCCGATTTCTTCTACTAACCACTGTCATTTCCAATAAAGTTCTGTTAATTGGAGGTTGGTCTGAATCTGCTGTACCTTGAAGTTCAGCCTTAAGCCAAGAACCAAAGCGCTGAGGGAATTTTATAACGGGGATTTTTTTATTCCCGATTGTTGTTTCACAGCCTGAAAACCACAAGTATGCTGTGAGATGACCAAGCTTTTTATGCCGTGTTTCTTTTGATATTCTAGAGGTGCAAGTCACAACTGCAACGCTCTATTCGTAATGCTGATTGTTTTTTTTGGTTTGTCTCAGTTAAGCATATCCGCGTTTTACAAAGCTTTGTCTCTTGCCATGGTCCGTTTTCCATATGAACTTTTCACTCTAATTCAGACACTTTGCTGGTGAATCTGTGTCTAAGAACACATCCCTGAAACTTGCAGCTGACAGACACACAAGACTGTAGAACGTAAAGAAAGCAGTTATCAGTAGATGCACATGTGATGGTGTAAATGATGCGTGGAAAAACAGTTTACACGATTCTGGGGGTGATTACAGTGAGACCTTTAGTGTGTTGACATTGTAATCAGTCGGAACGTTATCCTTCATGCTAGTTGAGCAATTTAGTATGGTCGCCATGACTACCTACATCAGCAAGATTTCAAATAGGTCCGAGGTGCGTAATCATTTCTAGGGGTTTAGCACCTTTTCAGCAAGCTGAACTGTAGATTACTAAAGGTAAGGCTGACCTTGAACAATTAACTCTGATTAATTCGCCGACTTCCGAATAAATGAAATTTTGAGGTAAGCTTCGATCGGAAGCAAACATTTGAAATCATTGACACTAGTCAACAAAACTGCTGGGTGCCCTTAGAATGTCTTGTTCTGGAAATAGTCTTGAGTTGTGCTCAACAGCTGCACCCGAAAATACCAATCTGCGCTCGTGTCGTCCACGAAATCAGTCAACTAGGCAAGGGGCCAAATTTCATGTACATGTAGATTAGTAATGCGGTACTGAACGAGAAAACAAATATAAGCTGCTTCATACCGTAGTATAAACGTAAATTCCCCAGATAATTAAGCAGAATTTCTCTGAAGCGATCTTTTATTCACCGCAGCCGTTGATGTTTAACCAGGTTGCACATCAGTCAGGTGATATTTTGAGATCGATTACACTGAACGAAAAAAGGAATCGTAAACCATAAATAGAGGAGCGATAGATGTAAAGTTACCGTGTAGATTGTTAGAATAGTTACTCAGGGAACGATAAGACCTACCGAATAACAACCAACGGCGAACCAAAAGAAATGCATACTTTGGTGAATAAGCACAGCATATTTATCATATTCCAGAAGGTTGTATAGCAACTTTGCCAGGTGTGTTTGTGTCACCCAAGGTCAGACAAACCGACTATACGTAGTACGCGTCTTACAATAAATGCTACGCTGTAATACCTTCAGTCAGAACGTCCAATATCTTTCTCATAAAGCACGTAGTAGAGTGTGAGCTTGTGGCTGATCAGAATTGGAGGTTTGACACAGGTTACCGATAATCATCATGCATTTCCCACGACGCAGTTGTAAATGCGTGAAAACAACTTCGTTCCGGCCACTGGCCAGTACTCGATACACATTTGGATTGACGTATACCTGTGAGATTGTGAAATCTTTATGGATAATTTACTTTCTACTGTCAGACTAATAATCGCTCTGCTCCTGATCAAACTGTCACAAGCCTAGTCGAAATACTCCTCACTTATGCGAAACAGACTCCCAAAATAATAAGGTTTTGAATTCCTTAAAATTTTTGTTCTGTGGTTCACACAAAATGACCGGTTTCAGTGCGTTTTCGGCAGGACCGGGATGCTGCCGATTTTGTCATACACGTATACAAACATGTATACATGTATTTTACATACATACATGTATAATAGTTTTATTCAAGTAAATTGGTATTAAGAATGATCAAGCTTTGTGTGTTGAAATATTTTGTGCTCCTATCAAACAGATGTTTCTTCGGTAATCAGCTTCCAGCGATTATCACTACTTTCAACCTAAGCGGTTGGCCAAAAAAAGTGGAATTGTGTATTCCAACCTAAACAACAACTGTTAAATTGATCATATGAAGTCAGTTTCTCACTGCTTGTGAATTTACTGGGTGTGATATTGGTTTCAGCCATTCGCGTTCCTTTAAGGCTATCATTGAGAAGAATGGAATTCCAGACGACTTGATAGCTCAGATGGCATGTCACTTGTTCAACTGCAATTGAAGCGCAGGTTTTCACGATTAGGTCTCTTTCACATTTACTGTTCGATGGACCATAAGCTCGCAGAGAAACATTGTAGTCATCGTTAGTACATCCATCTATCTCGCGGTTTGGAACCACAGTAACATGGTTTATCTCCATTATTTCACCACAGAGGTGCCACCATCTAGTGAGTTTCCGTAGGTATGTAGAGAGGCATTGAACATAACCCCTACATTTATTTTGATTTGATTCAATGATCATTCAGCGACTGAAAGACTACCTGTTTCACATGGTATATTTTAACGCGATTCACACCTTAATAGTTCTCTTGCTGATGTTGTGTAGCTCACAGTCCCAAACCTACGACGCTTGCAATCCACATCCTTAATAAACCTCCTTTGTGTTTGTTCATTCACTGCCTTAGTGATTCTTTTGTCAATCTTCAGTTTAAAGTAATTGCGTATTTTTCAGTCAGATAATTAAGTCTGATTCATTAATCAGAGTGTATTTAGAAATATATGACATCTGAGCTTTGCTTAAGTGTTTGCGGATATCATCAACGTCACATTCGAGCAAGTGCAATGCGGATGAACTAAAACCCTACTGTTGACAACACAGTCGATACCAAGAACATTCGAAGTTCAATGAATTTTCGGACACCAGACGTAAACTAATGTGGCTTTCACTTCATCCGTCTGCGAGAGATGGGACTTTCGCTGGAATCTATGAGCGTAGGGTTTGAAGGTTCGAATCAAGATTTTATGCTGGGTATGTGAACTTTTTGTGAATAGTCTATCCGTCAGTCACATACGACGGTGAATTGATAGTTTATTCTTGAAAACTAAATGGCCGAGCAATTCAGAAACCAACTGAGTAAGAATGTTGCAAAATATGATGCATCCTCAAATTCAGATGTTGAATAAAAAGGACCACTGGAACTTCTTTGCAGTTCCATTGGTGAACAGAACCACAACAGATGTTTACTGAGGAGGTTATCCAGCAGTATCAAGTCCGACTGTTAACATATAGCCCAACTTGTTGGGATGATAATGGTGGTGAACAAACCGGCGATGGCAAATACTCATAACTGCAGTCTACACTGAGGCTGCATTGCCTATAAGCAGACACTCAGGCTCTCAGTGTAAGATGTATTTTCAAAGTATGTTACAGGTCGCGTTAAAAAATGTCAAGCCTCAGGCAGGAACACAACAGTTTTCATTCCAACTTTTTGCTTGAAAATGGGTGATTTCAAAATTCGTTTTTTTAATGACGGCCTCTACCGATCTTTTAGCTTTCAAAGTGAAATTGTGGCGTTTTGTTTCGGGTGTCGAAGAGTACACATTCCAGCTGGGATGGACCTCCAACTTTACAGCCTTTTTGCCACTGCAGTTTAACCGGACCCAACTGCGATCAGTCGGGTTAAAACCTAGTGGTCATCATGGTCAGAATAATTTGGGTTCGTTTGATATACCTGTGCCCCTCAGTGACCAGAAGACTTGTGATGCCTAGTCTTCTCTTTGCAAAATCCGGTCGCTTGGAACAAACGGTACTGTAACAAGTTCGCAAAGGCCACACTGGTCACGGAGTTCTTGAGGCCACCAGTAAGCTTCACTTGTTCATCCAGTTGGTGTCTCACATACAGATAGGTTCACAATTGCCTTGCAAAACAGGTGAGCAATATTTGGTATAAATCGATGGCAGTCACTTCAGTGCACTAGGCTAAGAGTGACTTATTCGGTGAGCTTAGAATGGGAATTCTCAGAACTGACTGCTGTAGCCCAGCTCCTTAAAGGCTGGGAACAACTCCGCACACTCCACCATAGTTACTGTTATATGCACGTTTTCGTCTACATCGGGACATGGCATCGGCTTCAGACACACATTTTGATCTCATGGACTCATTCGATTGCGACTTGTTTCTACCATGGAGCCGTCGAGAATGACTGCACTCTGACCAACGGCATGATTCCCTTCCCTTGGCGTTTCGTCCTTTCCCACACTTTCATCTCAAGTCTCCAGATGTAGGACAGAATGATAGTCACCTTTTTACCGTTCTCAGGGACTTTTTATGAAAATTCACAACACAGTGTCCTGAAGCACTGTCTGGAAGTGGGTCACTACTTTACGACTGTCTGTTACCACTGAGTACTCCAATCTTACATAGCTGCCAGATAAAATAATGACATAAAACGCAGACTTCCTGAGCGTTCGCAAGTGAGTATGACTGATGTGGTGTCTTGTCACAGGAGCCACTGACTTAAGCACGGGCGATAGAGATCACAGAATACATTTGCATGGGCAAAGAGCGATGATTTTCCATGAAAATGTAAGACGTATATGCCTAATGTCGTCAACCGATGAAATATAACAGCAACCAGCTGTGGTTGAATAGACGATCCTATAACCCACACAAGTAAAGTAACCATTTTTGTCCCGTTTGGTTAGGAGACGTTAAGTGGATAATTTTATAAACAACCATCTGTAGTTAACGTGCCATGTAAACGAATATGCTAGACTAGTGTCAGTTTAAACGCTCTCTCTCAAGAGTAACAAAACTGGAAATTCAGTGTTATAGTCACATAGGCGGAATTTAGAAACATTACCAACAAATAATTGGAAGGATGTTTCCACTGAACTTGTTTTTGTTCATCCATTCATCGGTTAATACTCCCTAGATAATATAATACGATTAGGGTGTTTGATGCATGTTGACAGATGTAGACGGCGATACCTGGCAGTTAAGCAGGACGAACGTAAGAAAGCCTTATTTAATTCGAATGCTAAATTAAAGTCGATTTAGATTTAGAACCAATGAGTCGTCTGGAATTTGGCTAATTTGAAGTTGAATGCCGCATATATTCCATCACTATCATTGCATTAGTATAAAAAGTTCAACCAGCTACTTTTCGTCAGAAGACTGAAGTAAGTTCCGCTCGTACCAAAGCTCGTCAAAACTGCATATCCTTGCCACGCTAGGGGTTGAAATTCCATCCATACTTCCAACTGCCAACCGTTCTGACCACAGCATGGCAGTAGCCACGGCCGAATTAGCATATGCGAGCGCTCAGCTACACTCGCTTGCGAGTAGTGCACAGATAGCGTAGTGGGAGATGCAGTGATTAACCTGCTAAGCCAACTCAGAAAACTTCTATGTAGGAGGTTCCATCCGGGAGGAAATTTCCTGTTAATCCGGCTGAGCGTAATGGGTAAACACTCACAATGCTGATGGGCCTTAACGAGAATGAAACTCGAATTTAGGTTTTCCTTCGGAAAAGGCTGACTGGAAATTCTGTCCGACTACAAATGCAACCTACAACTTGAAGCCGCGCTCAAATAAACTCGAACAGATTGAAATAAATATATATTGTTATATTTGTGGTCGTTTTATCCAAGATACTTGTGCCAGTAACTTGAAGGAAGAAATCAGTAAATGAGGTGTGCAGGATGCGAGTTGAAATGTTTCACAGTTTTGTCACATCTGAAGTTAGATGTTCGATGTTACAGATTGCATGGCTGTTATTATGCCTAGTTCGTAGTCACCGACTCGAACCTTTAAGATTTCCATTTTCAGAAGCACAACGTCGAATCAATGACGAGGAGTTCCCTCACTCAGCAGCACAGATAAGGCGTGTTTTTACTCACTAGATGTTTGCCATCAGTCGAGAACGTTTGTGGAATAACTATGGCTCTCGGTTTTTTCGCTTAATATTAACCTCACAGATGAATTGCTCTATTCATTTTCTCCAGCTGCCAGTTGGATGCCACTCGGACCAACCTTAGAAGGACATATGCCCATAAGGAAAGAATTCAAGGACAAATGTATTTTGAATGAGAAGCTTGAGTGCAGGTAAGTTCGGTTCGGTGAATGGAGCTGAAGTTCAGTAGCTCTGGTAGTTGGTCTATAATTGACATTAAACAGTGTTGAAAAATAACCATACATGTTCATATGAAGTAGCCTTATTATTCACTGAAGGACCCCATTCCTGGCTCAAAGACTCCTTCTTACGAATGAGACGAAAGCTGAGCATGTGTTGCCTAGCAGATGTAAAGCTTCAAAATCTCGGCCGCGTCATTTAACCAACCACAAATCTGATATATCTTTTTCTCCACAAAATAGTTACTTCATGTAGCACACTTAAGTAGCAATTCAGTATTGTACACCATGCACATGCCTGGCGAACTAGTGATGTGCGGTTATGCACACACTTCGGTTTCACAACATTGACTAGACAAAAGTTAATAACTTCTAAAGAAATTAGAAATAAGGCTACGATAATTGTGGGATAAAACATAAACACCATTTTCATTCTACTTTTAAAATGCTCACCATTGTCATTGTCACGCAAGTAAACTGGAATTTTAGTAAAAACAATGACGCTGTCGTTGTCGTCTTCAGTCTGAGATTTCCATACCTATTTGGAAGAGCAGTCTGAATTTCGGCGAATCTTGTGAATAAGAATTTTGCATATGTCAATATTTCTTCATGTGCTACAGCCGAACTCTAACACGAGCTCAGCTTAAATCCGTTTTCTCTATAAAACAATACTGAGGATACTAATATTGTAGTGAGTGATGTTCAGTAACCAATAAATGCATTGTCTGAATCGCTACCATAATCATTCACACGATCTTTCAGACAGTTGCTTTCTGTTGACTTACACTTCGATTAGATTTGGCAGGTTAGCAACATCCTAAGTTGTTGCATGTCACTGTAGATGTATTACTTTTATCGTTTAGTCTCCAACAGTTTATTATTTTTTTAAACTTGTCATGAGGTGTATTTTGGGTTTACCGAACAGTTTGCTATCATTGTGTAGGAAATGGCATAATCAAACTCGACGTGTGTGTTTGCGTTTTTCTATCGGAACTGACAGAACATGAATAATTAACCTGCACATTTATTCAGTTTGCTGTTGTTGACAATTCCTTTCTTTGTTTGTCAACCAAATGCGACATCAACTAACGTGTGATTGCGTTATGTGTAGACAGCCCGACTAGTGACCTAATATAAGGTTGGCTTAACAGATTACGGTCACTGGATTATGCAAATAGTTATCCCCACTTGAAAATTCCTTCCCACATAGTTTATTTATCACTTTAGGGATTGTGGACTTACCATCCAAATCAGTTCTCGTTCAGTTGTGCTTACTGTGTTAATCAACCGGTTGATCGCCGTATAATTGGGTGACATGTTCCACTACGCAGGAACCTTCCTAGGGCTGTTGTTTAACAGTCTCGAGGACATAATTTGCATGATTGAGCAAAGTAATTACAACGTTCAGATGAATCCAGTTAGCCCACATATGCGATTAAATAATTGCTAGGGGTTGCTGTCGAGTTCAACCTCAAGACAGTCAAAAATACTTTGCCTGTGCCATTTGCTTTGGACCGAAACTTAACGGCGTACTGTTTGCGGAAGGAATACAATGAACTGTTGGAAAGATGTTCAAGTTTTCATGTTCTCCAAAACTGCAATATTAATCCAATTTGGTTTACCTGTTTTGTATTCCGGTAGACTTCATCAAACGGCTTCATAAAACGGGGAAGTCTAGTGACTTTTGTTTTCATTAAAGAAAGTGAACTGACCTATTTTGCATAACTGACGGCAAGAAGGAAAGTTGGGTTAGGTAGCTTTTATCGACCGGAAGTCCATTCGGTCTACAAAGTGGTGTTCCCATTTGAAAGTCAGCATGGCCGCAATGATTTTGATTGCAAGTGGACTAAGTAGGCCGGTGTTTGAAGGAAAACTGTTGTAGAACAATTTATAAGTCTGTTTCTTCAAGCTGATGATAATTCATGAGAATAACTGATGATGAATCGTTTTACATATATCTGTGATCGTTTATGTAGTACACTGATGATGATGTGACTACGTGCGAAGACGTTGGAAAACCACATACGAAAATCCCTTGAATATGTAACATGGCGAATCGGTGATGCCTAGGATAGAAACCCTACACACCTCACTAAGATATTGGTACGACACTAACCCATGAGATCGATGATGATGATGATGATGATGATGAAAACATATCGTCGTTGTTAAAAAGTCACATTTTGATGATACTACTAATGTAATTACTTGTTACTACTGTTACTTGTTGCTGGTTTTGTCTGCAGAAAGACAATATGGTATATTTCGAAATAAACTTGCGTTCATGAAATTTATGTAGGATGGAAATAATGGACCTATCTTACGCTCAGAATAAAACTGAGATAACATTATAATTTATAGTTTATAACTAGGCGCTGCACGAAATAGCAAACTATATGAACGGCATACAAGAGGAACGTGAATGAGGTTACTGTACGATCAAAATCTGCTTCTCACAAACTAGTAAATGTTGCCATGAGAAAAACATTAAACTACTTGGATCGAGTTGGTGAATTCCTCTAAAACCGAGAGTGTTTATGTACATACCATAGTGGGTCGAAGTTGTTAACATACATTTGCTTTGTTGGTGGATGGTGAGCTGGCCGCACGCTTTAGAACTTGTGAACATTGCGACTCAAATTGAGAGAAATAAAATTTTTCAGCGGTTTAAGAGGAAACTGGTTTGTGTACATCGCCACTCCCACGATTCTCTTGTTGGCTTCTGGTCGATAGAAATGCACCCAAATGATGATTTATTCAAACAACCAATTGACGATATCATTCAAGTTTGCAAAATGGTACCACAACGTATTAATCACCACACTTTCAAGCCCCCAAAAAACATGTTAAAGCTAGCAGCTGTCTAACAAACTAGTCGGGTTGATCGCTTCAGCAGGTTACAACTTCAGACAAGACATATAGGCACAAACCTCGATTTTGGACAAGATATTCAACTAGACAACGTCGTGTATTTGGCCAGTGTGTCAGAAAAATCAGAATAATGAGGGTCTGAGTGACACAAAACAGTCTCAATTTACCCAAAGAATAACACCCGTTTTACGGATAGGAAACTGTTTATATTTTGGATCACAGTGGAGCGACAGCCTCATGGCGTTTTGATTGGCCAGTTTGTTATCGTATTTCATGCCATTGATTCAAACAATTCGATCGTTTAACTCCGACACACCAATTTCCGTCAAAACAGTCTGTTTTAGAGCCTTGATTATCTACACGTTGTTCACCTAAGAGACCGCCCCAGTCCATCCCCATTGCACGCTGCATTTTCAAGACCTAAGTGACTTAGCACGACGAAAGAATTACCAAGGTGCGTACTTCACAGTATTCTCAACTGTAGTTGAACTAACGGATAACTATTCTGTAATTCTCCACTAGCAGTTTTAATCGGTCATGAACACTTACTTCCAGAAGCAGATGTATATTCTCTAGCCGTCTGGAGTTATAAGCAAAACGTTTATGTGGTATGTAAATAGTTCAGGTTTGCAATCAGATACCTAAAATAGTGTTTAGGGGAAATATGGCAGTCAAATAATAGCCAAAAACCATACAATGACGCATTAGTAAAGTATGCTGATTCATTTACTTTCTTCCGTTCATCACTGGCGTGCATAAACAACAGGATACTTTAGTAACCCAGGTTTATTGAAGTCGAATCAAACAAAACCTCACCTCACAACAAAAACCAACACAAATTATGATGGGTCCAGAATTAAGTTGTTTGAGGATGCAAAAGGCTTGTCCTGTATTTGTGCTAACTTAACCTTGGATCAGTTTCAGTGGGGAGTGACTGCAAACTACGCAACACGCTCATGAAGTAAGTTGAGCGATCAATGCTAGGAACGCTTCTTAGCAAACGGCGAACAAAAAAGATGACAAACAGTCTTTCAGGAACTCAAGCTCACGTTGACTGCCACACAGCTTATTCAGCTAGTTGCATAGTCTGCTACTTAAAAAATTGGCTTCCATCCATTACTGCTGCTATGAATGCCACTGCAGATAAGCTTGAATTCGTAAACAAATTGGAAACGCACAATGTTTGACTGGGCCATATTTATGGGTGGAATTAATACCGAATACAAGATGGCTAAACATCGTAGAAGGGTAGAGATGAACGCTTGAGTCAGTTTACTGTTTGACATTCAGGTGGTCTGCAAGAGAAAAACAAGAACTTTTGGGATACAATTTCACTGTGGTATCCGGTAAAATCACCATTCTTCTGGTTAGCTTTGACGGTCGTTCTGCTGACCACGTTGGTGAGAATATGTACCTAATTCAGCAGAATATTGTGTTCATGGACACACAATATGTATGAGTTGAAAGACTGTTGGATTCGTGTTGACTCTTCACCGAAAGAACATACTTTACTCTTTCGGCAGAGGTACGAGCAGCACACGAATGAATGCCACTGAGTTAGTCAACTCAACCAAATGAGAATTACTGTGATTTTGTGCGTTATTAGATGTTCCAATATACCGTGTGATCGTAGAAGATTTTGCAGTAAACATCAGAACACAGTCAACAGTGCTTTCAAAATCCTAATTTCTTCAGCTTACTGATAAATAAAGCTAACCCAACTGAAGCTCATCACACTGTGGTGTCATCAGTATACCAGTGAGTCGTATAGTGAAACGGTTTTTGATATTATGGGTGCATATCGAAACAAAAAGTTCTAAACAATGTGCCGTTGGGCAAAAGAAATCGCACACGATCTTGCATAATTTGCCAAATTATGAAGACGTGAACAACAAACGATGTTTTCATAGTTGAAACAAATCGGATATGTCGATGCATTTACAGAAAGTACGTACAAGCACCAATATTTGTGATGTACGATTATTCTGCAAGCTAGTTGTTCGTGCCAAGGCATTTTCAGTGGAATTTTTTTATCAGACTTTCTAATTCTATAATTTTAAATACTCCAGAGCCAAGAATGTGAATTTTGGATGCTCAGGTAGATGTACCTCACTGTTACAACTGAAGTGTCATTAGAAGATGATTGAGGAAAATTTGGCGGATTGTATGGTAGTTATCCAGGACTTCGTCCGAAGACATGGTTGGCGATAGGACGACGTAGACTCCGCCCAATTTCGGATAGTGCGGCTTTGTTATTGTGAGTGATGCCACTTCACATCTACATTATCTGGAAGGTAACGTTGTCCGTCGCTGCAAAACCAATCGTAGCTACAGTGTTCGGGACATTTGGACGGCAGCAAAAATGGCATCCCACATGGGTTTTAAGCAAATTCCTTTGATGCGCTGGTTTTTTTTTCATTCACAGTAAATGTGTACATTTTATTTCAGAAATTCTTCAAACGAATAAACAAGTAACACTGAAAAAATCCTGGTGGTATTGTCCAGCAGCACGCAAGTCTATTAGTGTATTTCTTCCGAAATTGAATAGTTTTAAACCGCAGTGTTAAAGTAGAACAACAGTATTTGTTTGATGAGTCTGGTAGAATGTGAAGGCTGAAATCGGTTTTAAATCATGTTCAACTTCTCTCACTGTCTATCAGTGAATACTTGCAAATGCTCCTAAGTTGACTTTTGATTACGGTAGACTGATGGATGAGCTGACATTCATTTGGGTATAATCCACTATAATTTGTTTATGTAGTTTACCCTTTCTACTACTGGCCTCTCTACCTTGGTGAATCACATGCACTGCAGTAGAGAATGGACGCTTTTTCCTAGAGTATTGACACAAACTTCCTGCAGATCTTCAATATGAGAACTTGCGAAACTAGACTTATTCACCCTCACGGACAGGCTATGAAGACAACCTGGGCAGTATGAGAACGCTGCAAAACAATCACCTCTAAGAAGCGGCAGTTGGACGTTGAATCTAAAATAAATTGACCGGACAGGTTTAGTACGCATTGAAGGCAAGTTTTATTAGAAAAAAAATCAACTAAAATTGATTGTTTTCATATGTCGATTGTGTGTACGTCGAACACTTATTACTACAAAAATACAATCATCTCAGGGATATGGACACTTTATTACGCCATAACGTTAGAAAACCATATCAGCAACCAGCTGAATTTAAACAGGTATCTGCAAAGAAAATGAAGAGGGATTTTGTTAAAAAACGCATTTCGTAGGTCTTTCTAAATTTTTGTGCGTGAGGCGATAACAGAAGTGAAAGGGTCACCAAACTAGGTCCAAAAATAACTTGTTCTTTTAGATTTGAAAGGCGAACAGAGACTTTTTGAAACCACTAACGCAAGTACATAAATTGCTTCGCAGGATGGTGAGTTTTTGTCTGTACACTGCAAACACGCATAATATCGGACCGCGACTTGTGTTATGCGCTCATTCGCTTGACCAAAAACCGAGAAGGAGAAGAGATGTGGCGACACAGTTTACTTCTAATGCGAGTCAAAATTACGCCGCATTGACTCCAAATTCACGGGACGAAAAGATTACCAGACATGGCAGTCGGATACAGAGCGAATCAAATGAAACGGCTATGTATGGCAGTTAGAGCAAATCACGTGACAAGGGGTACCAGAAACAGCACGAGATAGCAGTCCAGAGAGCGCACAGGCGTTCGACCGTGCTGCTGCAATCTGATTGGCTGAGTGACACCTAACATCCGAACTGGGCTGGCCGAGCGATGTGGCGTCATGCGCTCCGGTTGTTAAGTTAGACGCATCTCCTAACGCAGGAAGTTTGAAATGGCTTGCACATCCTTACCTTGATTGACCGGATGACGTGCTGAGGACGGCGAATGATCTCAAGTAAATTCAGATGCAGCCAGATTAGGTGAAAATAGGCATGTATGACAGAAGAGTATGAAAAGATAAGGATGCATCAAAAACTCATCAATCAATGACCACGTAACAACTGAAAGTCATACCATCTTACTAAAAGCTTGTCAGCGTGAGTCTGACACACTGATATGTCAAGTGGAAGAGAAGCTGGAACACCGAATTCATGTTTGCGGCCAACACAAAATACAACATTTCATGCCAATTACGTAACTTGTCTAACTGTGAGGAAACGAATGCTAAATTGCTCAGATTTAGCGCTGTCCACCTTTATTTGTTATGAAGATTCTAATTAACAAACAAGGATATAATTTTGTTACCCTGTTCATGATGCTTCTTTATTCACGAAATGATACTGTGTTGTTGACAAAAAGTATCTCACTTAGTTTCCCTGGTTGTGTTGATTCGTGCACAATATGCGGTACTCGAATGTACAATCTTCTACAGTGTGCTTTTTTCCATAGGTTCAGCATAAAAACACGATACAACATTGCGTACAGTGACGGATCGTCGATTGGTCGTATCATGACCTTACGTAACTGGCGAAAGATAGTTCGTTTCCGCACAACGTCAGTTTTCTCACTCACCACAATCTCATCATATGAAAGTGAGTGTTTTGGTTGCATTATTAGAAAAGTGTGAACAGTACCTCTCCAAGAATGGGGTTTCCCTTCTTGAATCAATTAAAATTAACAATCAGCATTACAAGATACGTGGCTATCAACCGTTCTGCAAAAATACCTATGCGGATAAATATAGAGAGAAAGCAAGGCTGAAAAAATCCGCGACGTATGTTTTTAAACCGCAACCAATCACTGCTTTTCGTCTCTGTGTTACATCAGCGGTCCACGCGGTCTCCAAGGAATAAGTTCCAATTGAATATCAATCAAATGATCTAATTGGTACGTGGTGTATGTTAATTTTCTTGGTCTTTCCTAACTCTCGTAAACACTTCCTGATAAGCCAGTGTTCTTCCCCACGTAGTGTATACTACACTGGCCGGGAACAACTCAAACATCACGAATTGCTACTTAGAATGGTGGATGAGCCTAACATAGTAGGAGGCTACGATCTACACTGACGTTGTCCGTGGACTCCTTTGTACTTTCTACATAGCTAATGGCAAGCTAGATAACAGACTCTGCTTCTGAAAAGCGCAGTTATTCCATATATTGCCAAAACCCCATATTCCCAGTCATTGTAATCTCTTCTACGTCCGTTGGTTTTGCACCTGATTGGGACACCACTATACTATTCAGGGGCATGTCACAATGCTGAGAATGCACTCATGTATATTTTGTAGACATGTCTACGAAGCACATTTAGAGTAAAAGTGAGCTAGGTTAACGCTTTGAATTATAGTAGATATAAAACGGTTGCAGAACGAGCAACGCATGAGGTTTTAAGGTCACATATAACCAGGTTGGGTTGTGACCATGATTATCTGCGGTTCACATACGACGACTTCGTATTAGTTTTGTGTCGTTCATGGACGTGAAAATTCGCCAGCAAAAATTTGTGACCAGTAGATTGTAGGTTCCTCACCGTCAAATAATTTACAATATATGAGCAGCTTATCACAGGAAGTTTGGCGGATTTGATGATTTAGTTGAGACGCAATTGTTGAAAATTACAGCTTCAGATGGTTTCAAACCATCAACAGAAACAGAATGCCCAAAAGCGGCAAGCACTCTATCATTTGAGCTACGAAGTCACGTCAAGAGCTCGGAACTTTCGCATTTGGAACCTGTTACCCATTTTCGCCACTGTTTCTACCGCTGGTTTGAGTCCGGTCGAAGCTCTAACTTTTAAGAGTTGTCTCATTTAAATATTGAAACCTTCCAAACTACTCATTGATAACACAATTTCTATGCTCGACAGTGCTGCTGGTGAATTCCATGTTGAAATGTTTGAGAAATCCTGCTGGGGTAGTCAATCTCTTTGCTCACTTGGTGGATTCCATATGAGACAGTGGGATGGGTGGGTAACAGCTTCCAAATGCAACATTTCCAAGCTCCTGGTGTGGCTTCACAGCTCAGCTGGTGGAGCACTTGCCGCGTTTGGTTATACTGTTTCTGCCACTGGTCTGAATCTAGCCAAAGTCTCACCTAGGTCACAGTTCCTTCCTTTCCTACTGTCGCATCACGACCAAGAATGGTTAAGGTAAGGACACCGGACTGCATATTACAATGTGCACTTTATGCCTGACGACTGACAGCACCTCGCAGTATACCAAACGATAACAAAAGAACTTCAGTGTCATTCAGGTGAACGGGAGCAAGTTAAAATGAGTTGGGTTAGCATATAACCACAGATACGTGAGGAAGGACTCACCCTCTAGCTTGAAGTTGGAACGATGATTTTAACAGGACCACTTGATTGGAAAACACTTGGAAGAAAACCTCTCAACATTATTATGACACATTGTAAACACGGCTGGCTTTAGACGTGGCCGTTGACTTTACGGGCCGTTAAATATTTATGCACCGAAGGTGTTGTTTCTGATCATAAAACGGGACTGTTTATAACCACCTGGTATAACCCATCTACTCCATAAACTTATGATATTAATTTCTGAAGATTATTGCATATTTAGTAAACGTTTAACCTACAGGTAACTGAACTGTTACAAATTGTGAACCGGCACATTTGTAAAAATGTTGAAAATGTAGTCCTCATGAGGTATCGGAATATTCAGGGAAAGACTTGTGAAGTTTGTATATATTCTGCCTTCCCAAATTACCACCTAGAATTGCTGTTCTGCCATTGCCTGTAGTGTACGTAGGTACTTATTTTTCACAACTTTCTCAGCCTTATATCACTCCTTTATATCCAAGGTTGTCGAACTGACAGCAGTGCCAAACTCAGTGGCTATTCTCGCGGTACAGCCTGGAAAATTTCAAGCCCGCATTTAACTCTCCTGGTGAACAAGCGCAAATGTCTTTACCTCTGTTACGCCACACCAAATGGTTTCAACCTCACCGCATGTAGTTAAAATTTCACACTTCAACCCAAGTTTGAACTCCTAGAAATAAACCCAGGAAGTGCGTGAGCTCTGTGGAAGAGTTTGCTCAACTACTCCTCAGTGCTGTGCATTACAAGAAGCTTAAAACAGAGCGTCAGTGTATTGCTTGTAAGGTATGAGGGACCTTCATTCTAAACGGCTAGGACGGGTTTAGGAACTTTGCATTGAATGGATACCACGGAGGGTAGGCAGAAATGCTAGCTGATATTTATGAGAGCAGCGAGCTTGTTGAGACAATACACAATGGACTTTAATGTATCCTCTTATCCACAGTGAATACCGAAACATATCAAACTTTGGTGTCACAAACAAGGTTATCATTGCTGTATGGGTGGTGTGAGGTACGGAAGAATATGGGTACCACTCACCTATCCTCTCATGCTCTCACGTTTGTGTACTTGGAGATAATGGATTTCAACCCATCTGTTCGACAAGTGTTCGACTGACTATCGCGTTGCACCTCATGCCTTTTGGAAGAGACATCGCACTAGGGGACTTACATTGTCATGCATTTTTCCGTGTATTAAAAGTCAGGGTACAACCGAACTATTTAGCCCCATCTAATGTCTTAGGCAGAAGTGGCTCAAATTCACTTATGGATTACGTTTTCTGGAAGGTACTGCAACAGGATGGCTTATGCAATAGATGCGCATTTATGAAGACAACTGTTTACCCATGATACTCACATCTGGACTGTCCAATACACACGTGACCTTGATTGTGATAAGTATTAGATGACTACTCATACTGTTTGAGTTCAAGAAAAGAAGTGATAATCTCTCTCGTGACAAACATGTGTTTCTTTATTCCACAGGAAATCCGATAGAATCGATCAGCGTATACCTAAGTAGGACTAGGCCGAACCGGTAGTAAAGTTGACAGGGTTTGAATAAAGTGCGCAGCTAGCTAAGCCAAATTAATTGAAGACAGAATGAAGTGCAGTTGATCAGTGTTATACTAAGTGAACTCTGTTAACGATTCATGTTCGAAAGGCTGTCTTCATGACTTTCAAACAAGTACGTTAGATTGTGCAACTTGTGATTTCTCTTACGTAATTCTGTTACCCCACAAGTCAAATCGGTCAAACGGACTTGATTAAACCGAGTAATAGCAACTGTTCAGATACCTCAAATAAGCAAAGTATAATCCCGTTCGTTAGTTCGCCACTTTAATGAGTAAATGTTTGTTAGAAAAACCGAAAGATTCTCTTCTCGGTATTGTTTCCCGATCAATGACTAGTTCATCATTAACGCACGAACAAGTAGACAGACCTGAGATGGGTCACTTATTCAAACATCTGCTCTCCCTCATGTGTTAACGAACAGTGGGTATTTACGCTTCAGCTGTTGCGATTAGTCAGCATTGGCGTGATAATGTGGAATTGGTGATAAGCGCGTGTTTCTAAAAGTACAGTGAAAAAAAAACATTTTCGTGACTTCCGCCTGATCTATGTTCCACTGTGATTAAGTTATGCATACGCAGGTGTTAATATAATGTATAACACTGGTGCAGTAAGCCGGGCAAATTAAGCCATTTTGTTTCCCCATGTGATTCTTGAAGAGATCTTAAGAAGGTTTCTTGAGACGCCTGAAATATTACGTCCCCAAGTTAATTAGCAGTAACCTAGACTACATTTTCTTCACAACCTTGGGTAGATTTAAACGCTCACCACTTGAGAAGTCCTATTGGGACAGATTATCTCCCAGGGAATTGATGAGTTTTATAAATCACAAACTGATGGATCATCAATCGTTGAAGCGCTGCATTTTATGAGGGAATATATCTTCGTCTAAATGTTTAACATCATGTCAATATCTGTATCTTGAAAAGAAGTGATTTGTCTCTAAATTCAAAAACCGTCAAATTTAAAGTGTTTCTTTCTTCCGATGTGGTGAAAAGAAACAGTAGCTGAATAAGCTTAGTGTGTTATCTTCAAAATATCATTGACTAAAAGACTTCACTTTGTTTGACCAACGAATGAGTCAGGAAGTGTATCCGTATTTTGTCGTATTTTGTCAATGTAAACGCAGTAACTCCACCTCATTCTGGGCATGAATATCACGTCTAATCATGTATGTAAAAGTGGCCTTCGGAATATGTATAATGTCTCTGAGTCTGAGAGATGGATGTAACTCAGATTCCGCTTCGATTTGATACAAGACATCATCAACTGGTCAAAAGTAATCACAAGCAAAATGAATCACTGATTAACCCGGGCTCTCCCATCTTTCTGTGCTAATTCCTTCTCCGTTTACTGTGCAGTACTGCATTGTGTGGTTCAGTGTGTTACCACGGGCATGTTCCCAGATCAAATCGTAATGTTGCATAAAGGCTATTCAGGGGATTAAGGCATTTAAAACACGCCAACGTGAGTCTAATCGTTCTTGAAAGAGTCTGTTCTTCAGGATTTGTTTTATTAATTTGTGGGCTGTAATCCACCTCTTAAGTTCAAGTATAGAGATGAAGCCGTTTTTCAATATGAAACATTTGTAGAACTAGTATTTGTGAGTTTTGAAGAATATTTTGCAGGATTTTACGCAGTAATATTTTTCTGGTGGCGTCGTGGCCACTGATCATGAGAATGCTGGCGCCTGAACCTGAGACAGCCATCACTACCATTGAGTATGGACAGACAAAGAACACCCTACCAGCCTGTGTTGCTAGTGTTGCAAAGTTCCATCATATACATGTGAGTGTGCTCTCGTTTGTAACGTGGCACCGAAAAAATTCACTATATTGTAAACTTAAATACTATTTTTCACACAGGACAACATAAATGTGAAATAATGGAATGTGATAATGTCATGCAGTTTTTATGGGGTTCAAAATGGAACTACATTGTGCTTAAAGTGGTGAAGAAGTATGTTGGTCCTTGTAAAAGACGGGTAGTGAATTGGTAAATTTGTCGTATCGTGGGCCTCTTCTCTGGAATTAGAATCAGCAAAAGTGAGCCACCGGTGAAACTGTTGTGAGAAGGAAATAGATTGATCATAATTTAGAGTTATTCTACTCGTAAGCCGTTAGTCGAAATGATGTATCCAACGAATATTACGGAGTAGTATTTTATGGTTTACAAATACAACATAATTCCGCTCTTGAATATGGAGACTCTAGCCAGTAACTGAGTTGCTGTTTTTAACAACTGATAGGCTTATCCTATCTAACTGGACGACAACAACAAACCTAAATTCCAAGTAAGATAACCAACTACCAAGTCGATTCCGGGCTGCGGTGACCAACTGTATCCAGGGTCGTCCTCAGCCTTAAATTATTTTCCTCTTACTTATTGTAATATACTTATCTCTCGTCTATTTGAAAACTGTTTATCCCATAAATTAGCGGAAGAAGTAACAAGCGGGCAACTAATTGTCAGTCAGCTGTGTAAAATGGACTTTGAAAGTAGGCCGGTTCTCCACTATACCGGTTGAACTAAAAGTTTTCACTCCCACCCCAAAATGGAAGTGTTAGGCTCACGTGTTTAGTGGACATCGCTTTTTCACAGTTTGGTAAAACCTAACAACTCGAACAGGAACAAAATTATGAGAAACAGTTGAGAGTAAAACTTTTTTTAAGAACCACCGAGATATACATGAATTCAGTCCAGCTACGAATATGCCTCCTCAAGCGGATGACGAATTGATCTAACCCCAGACAGTAGAGAGAACAAAAACCCACCTTATAAGACTTACTCAACAATAAACTAAAACTGGGCAGTCTCATCATTACAAAACAATATTACCGAACAAACGTTATCGCCAACATGATGCTCATGACTGAATAACACACGGTTCTATGAAGTGTGTCTAAATTACGATGTTTAATGTTCAGCAGTCATCGTGTAGCGAGAAGGCGTCCAACTAAGCACAATCTTTATTGTCCAAATCGCTAGTTACATGCAACGCGCGCTCTCTCGTTTATGAGTCATAATTCCAACTCGCAGCACCCCCCGGTTTCCGTTCACACGTCGTGTGCACTTCTAACCGGTTTACGTGTGTGACCGGTGCCTTCTATCGGAGGGTTTTCCGCTTGCCATTCCTCGTCTGTTTGTC